>JAOSBN010000006.1:39923748-39941587 GCA_027563595.1 Erythroxylum suave | reverse complement strand
AATTAATTTATTATGTAAATGTAGTATGATTGAATATAATACTAATGCAATTATAGCTAATTATGATAATGATTGGGACCACAATTACTATATTTTAAGTCTAATTATATTAAAACATGAATTTAAATCAATGCTTAAGCCATAAAAACGGATTCAAATGAACCAATCCACCTTGAACAAAAATAGAACAAGCATTAAGTTCAATTAAATTTGTTTCGACAATTAGTGAAGACCTACCCGCGTTCGTCTAATTAAGGTTGCGTTTAGATTTATGGTGCAATGGGGATAAATACTTATCTACTGTAATTTTCAAATGCAGTGACATGTTTAGATTTGTGAATAAACAACCAAAGATTTGAGAAAAGTGTAAGGTCACCACAAAAATCAATAAGCAGAAAAAAAAGTTACAGTAAGAAAGTGTTTCAGCGGTAAAAATTCTACTTTTCATTAATAACCTTTTGGTAATTATCATTTTTCATTATACTTTCAACTAATAAAAAGTAAATCCAATGTATATGACTAATAATATATTTTTTATAAAATATTGTATTTGTTAAATTTATTTTATTTATATTTTCTTATTTTAATGTAATATTTTATTATTTATAAGATTAAATTTATATGACCAATAATATATTTTTATGAGATTTTATTTATTAAATTTATTAAATTTATATTTTTTATTTTAATTTAATATTTTTTATTTATAATTTTAAATTTATGTGACTAATAATATATGTTTTATTATTTATACAACAATTAATAATTTATTAAATTAATAAATTTTTTCATCATTTTACCAAATATTTAATTTTACGTTTTATCGATTATCAAAATAGCAATCTCAAATACATAAGTAATTATTAATTTCAACGGGTTGATTCCAAGGTATTTTCAACCCTCGCACTCCTTCAGACCAAGCTTAACGCTCTTTTATCATAAACGGAATAGTGTTGTTCACGCTCCTAACTGGGAGCGTACTTTACATGTGAATGTGGTTAAGAAACCTCTGTGCCCGCCGTAGCCCGCATGCAGTCCAAACTTTCCGCGACGTTGTCTCACCCCCAGCACACAGTGCGCGCGTCAGAACCGCGCACGCGTCTGCAAGAACTAAGAAGAGAGGTCCGTGTGTTTTGTTGTCGTATAAATTATATATTTTTATAATATATTTTAATATTAATTTCAATAAATTATAAAAAAGAAGCATGTCTTAAAAATTTTTTAAATTAAATATTAAAAATTAAAAAATGAAACGAATGACCTCACAATTCAACGGTGGGACCCGTTCAAACCTCAAAGCTCCTCACATTTTGTCATCTCCCAGTTTGTGAATGTAGATATGGGGCCGCAAAGCAGCTGTTCATCTGGGCCCCACTTTCTAAGTCCTTATCATTCTCGGCTGTAAGATTGCTACTCTTTTCGTTACGCTGACGTGTCACTACGCGCCCCGCAATTCACTCCGTGATTAGCAACATCCAGCCGTTCATTTCATTAAATGCAGATAACATATAAATAATTAATTTAATTTTTATAATTTTATAAATTATTATTCAGACAGTTGAAAATCTAAGAGTGGCCTTAAATTAAGGGAGTGTCTGATAACAAGAAGACAAGACAGAGGTCCCAAGAGTTAGAGACTTGTCACCCACAAACGGTGTATAGAAAGGACCAGTGAATGGATATTACCGTAAATACGTGTAGGTCAGGCCCAGTACGACGACGCATGGACACACACTGAAACTGTGTCTGTGTCTGTGTCTCGCCCGTTATGGAGCTATCCTTACAGCTAACTCCATTACAACAAGCAGGAGTTTCGCCATTTCCGTGCAAAACTGCAGACTTGGAGAGGATAAAACAGTAGTCCACGTCACCATTTCCAGAGTTTAACTTCCAATAACTACTTTTGGGTCCTTTTTTTATTTTATTAAATGATTTATTAATTCAATCGGCTTCTTACATAATTACGAAATTATCCTGTTAATGAGTTAAAACTCATCGCGTGGTCCCAATGTGGGAGAAAAGCAGGAATAGCGTTAATCCCCAAACTGCCCCCCACCAGGCCATCAATTTTCCCGCGTAAAAAAAGTATTTCTGATGAGCACATCAGACGAGATGGACGGACATGATTCCCTTGCCTGACTAAGTGGGCCCATCTTTCTCCGAAGAACCTTTTTTTTTTAACCTCTCTGTCCTCCATTACCATCCCCTTTCACTTTTTCAAATTTTCAAATTACACCATTCCCCAAAAATGAATGATTTCTCAACTGCACTCCAATTCCATCCCTATATATATATATACAGGCAGACACATTGAAACCCATATTAGCGATAACATCACTTGGTCAAATTCCCACAAGAATGAGCCCACTCCTGGCTCTGATCGCCGTCACTGTACTTGCACTGACACTTAGCCCAGCTCCGGTGACCGGCTGGCGTCCATGGCCCCACATGAAACCCAACTCCTCCGACCTGCTCTACGGAGGGTCCAAAAAATACGAAGGGTCGTCCGAGTTCGTTCACTTGCGTTACCACATGGGTCCGGTTCTCACTGAGAACATAACAGTCCACACAATATGGTACGGCACGTGGGAGAGGTCACAGAAGAAGATAATACGCGAGTTCATCAGCTCAATCTCCTCCATTGGTTCGAAGCGACCTTCGGTCTCCGGTTGGTGGAAGACCGTACAGCTTTACACTGACCAAACCGGGGCGAACATATCCAGGACGGTGAGTTTAGGCAAGGAGAAGAACGATCGGTTTTATTCTCACGGAAAATCGCTGACGAGGCTATCGATACAGTCTGTGATAAAGAGCGCGGTGACAGCTAAAACCAATCCTTTGCCGATAAATCCCAAAGGCGGGTTATATCTTTTGCTCACAGCTCCCGACGTGTACGTTCAAGATTTCTGCGGGCAGGTGTGCGGGTTCCACTATTTCACATTCCCGTCGATAGTGGGCTATACGCTGCCGTACGCGTGGGTGGGTAACAGCGCGAAGCTGTGTCCGGGAGTGTGTGCATACCCGTTCGCAGTACCAACGTATATGCCTGGATGGAAGCCGCTAAAGTCACCCAACGGTGACATTGGGGTTGATGGAATGATAAGCGTGATTGGTCACGAGCTTGCAGAGCTGGCAACAAACCCGTTGGTGAATGCTTGGTACGCCGGACCCGACCCGAGTTTCCCTGTGGAGATAGCCGATTTGTGTGAGGGTATATATGGGACGGGAGGGGGTGGGTCCTACACGGGTCAGTTGATGGAGGATCATGATGGTGCCACGTATAACATGAATGGCATAAGACGAAGGTACTTGGTTCAGTGGGTGTGGAATCATTTGGTCAATTACTGTACTGGCCCTAACGCACTCGATCAGTAGTCTGCATTTGATTTCATGATCTTCTCTTCTTTTGTAGTTTCCTATAAGGTCTTATTATTTATTTATTTTTATTTTTTCTGTTGGATTTTGGCTGCGTGTAACTTATCATAAAAAGCAAAAAAAAATCAAATTGCATAATGTAGTTGAGGTTATTATATTTTGTAATAATATTTTTGTATGCCAATATCTAGTTTTTATCTTCCGACCTTGATTAAAAATTTTAATTTTTGGCCGGATTAAATTTTATGTTGATTTCTAATAATTTTTTTGAAAAATTAATTAATCCATTAATTTTTTTATCATTTAATTCTATATAATAATCTTATTTTTATTAAATTTTGACTTATTAAATGAATTTTTTAATTGGTTAAAAATAAAGTTATGTGCTATTGAACTTTTTCAGAATTTGTATATCGATATAATTGTGTTTTTATTATTTTATGATAGTTTAATATAATTAATTTCTTTTTTATTTATTTAATTTTTAAAATATTGATTTTAACTAAAATTTTTTATTTTTAAGATAAAAAATAAAATTTTTGAAGCTTTTTTTATATTGAGATCAGCTAGTATCATATTTCATTAAATCTTATTTATATATTTACGTGATTTGCGTAATATAATAAAATAAAAATTAGAACTGAAGATTTAATAAACTCTGGATTTAATATAATACATTATAATTAAATAATTTTATATAATTAATAATTAATGAAGGGAAGCATCAAAGCCCGAGGTTAGACGAAGTTCGATGCTGCATATACCTTCTATGTTTTACGTAATTAATTACATTAAACCTACGGTTGGGACTTGGGAGCCTGGGCATACTCGAAGTCATCGAATGTTCAAACAACGTCTTTCAAGGGAACGATGTAAGTGATAAACTAACTCTCTTATTAATTTTTAAATTTTAAAAGAGTAAAATTCTATTAAATAATTTATTATTAATTAATAAAATATTTTATTTAGAACATATAATTTAACACTTAAAATATATTATTCATGTACTTCTTTATAGTTTATTTAATAAAAATAATTAATTATTATTTTTATACAACAACTTAGTAAAAAATTTCGCTGATACAGGGAATTTTAAGAGATCCAATAGTCTACAACTTTACCTCTCAGTTATTTTTATAAATATTAATTTTAAAGAATTAACTGTTACAGATGGATCTAATTGCAAGGTATAAGACTTGAATCTCCCATTAATTAAATACAAAATTGGTATGAGATTTATAACGACTTTGAGCTCTCTACTCTCATAATCTAACTTTTGGGGTGTGACTCTTCTAAAATACTTATCAATTAGTATCAGAGCTGATCTTGGAGTGGTGACCCACGGAGTTGTGGCCTGTGAGTGCTAGCCGTGACTAACAAGGAACTCGGAGTGGTGACCTAAAAGTGTCAGCCATGATCAACGAAGATGTTGGTCCTTATAAGGGGACGAATGTTACAATTTAATCCAATTGTGAGATATGAGACTTGAATACTACATTGATTAAATACAAAGTTGATGTGAGATTTATAATAACTTTGGACTCTCCACCTTTATAAGCTAACTTTTTGAATGTAACTCTCCTAAAGTCCTTATCACTAACATTTGCATATTTTTTCCTTTTTTTATCAAATAAACAAAAAATTAATATTTATCAAAAAATTAATAATTCCTTTTTTTATCAAATAAAATTAATATTTATTTTTATAAATATTAATTTTAAAGGACTAACTGTTATAGTTGGATCTCATTGCAAGGTATAAGACTTGAATCTCATATTGATTAAATACAAAGTTGGTGTGAGAATTATAAGGATTTTGAGCTCTCCACCTTCGTAATCTAGCTTTTGGAGTGTGTCTCTCTTAAAGTCCTTATCAATTGGCATCAAAGTCGGTCTTGGAGTGGTGACCCACAGAGTTGTGGCCTGTGTTTGCTAGCAATGACTAACGGAAATTGGAGTGGTGACCTATAAAGTGGTGACCTGAAAGTGTCACGTTAGTCCTTATAAGGGGACGAATGTTACAATTTAATCCAATTGTAAGGTATGAGACTTGAATATCACATTGATTAAATACAAAGTTGGTATGAGATTTATAATAACTTTAGGCTCTCCACCCTCGTAAGCTAGTTTTTAGGGTGTAACTCTCCTAAAGTTCTTATCACTAACATTTGCATTTTTTTCCTTTTTTATCAAATAAACAAAAAATGACAAAAAAGGAAAAGAAACAAAGAATAACATTTACATATTTTTTGGTGAAATGTACTTTCCTTTCTTCCAAGGAAAAAGGGAAAAAGAAACACATAGACAAAGACAACAACGGTGTGAAAAGGAGACAAGCAACAAGATTCCTAACATTGATCACAGATTTCTCCTTTTTGGGTTGCAAATTTGGGAAACAGCTGGCTCTATCTTCAAGTAGGCATATATTGGATATGGGAGTAAGAAAGCACTAAACATGGCAAAGAATGAATCAGGTAAAGCAACCAGGATTAACAATATATTAATATCATTCGATGATGCTAGTAATATGTAGTCTTATCTTAATTAATAAAGAGATGAGCTCGGACTTTGGATTAGATATAATCAGAGGCAATTATGATTAAAGTGGAAAAAGTAGCAGAGGGGCCTGAAGCTTTGATCCTTTCGACATGTATAAGAACCCTAATTATTATAAACAACCAAATGCTTTTATGCTTGTTTAGCTTAATTATGTAAATGTACACAATCCAAGAAAAAAGAGATTAAAGTAATGAGATACGATAGGATTATTAATAATATTACTCTTTTGATCATTATTACTGTCATCATTATATTCAGTCCGAATCTCACAGTAATACTAAGTTTAGAGAGGTTTGATAGTACGTAACCTTATTTTTACATAATAGAAAAGCTGTTTCTAATAAATCCACATGTAAATGTGACAATGAAAAAAATGATGCAAGTAAAAAAGTGAAAATTTTAAAAGAGTAGATCTGATATGATGCCCATATCTACTAATACCTGAAAAGCTACAAAGTACGACTCTTCATGTCTCGAGTTGTGCTAAGGACCCTTGCTCAGTAGCCATATGAGTATGAACAATACAACAACATCAAATAGCCTCGAGAGACCTTTCATTATACACCTGAGCTGAAAAGCCAATTAGAAGGAAAGAAAGTTTTGTTCAATTATACCAAAAGTGAACCGATAAAACATAAAGTTTGAGGTTTAAAAGATATAATACATATTAGACTGTCTTAAAAATTGAATAAAATAGAATAATTTTATTAAAAAAGAATTTACAAAAATTAACTAATTAATTAATAAACTGATCAATTTTTAACAACTAAAACTACTAAATTAAATCAAACCAAAATATTAAAAACTGAACTAAAAAGTAAATCAGTTCAAGATTTTCACTATTACGCTGATCGAATCAGTTTTGATTATTAAAACCTTGGTTTTGATTTAACAGGCGCAAGATTTTGAATCGTAGTAATAAGAATTATAATTCATCTCAAATTTAAAGAGAATAGTTGATTAAAAAAATATAAACACATGTTATATCCACTCAATAATTTCTCCAACACATAATTTGAAAGATAGCATTTGCAGATTCTACTAACATAAAAGACCAGAATTTGTGATATACGAAAGATGATAAACATGAGAATCACTAAAATGATGATTTTCTAACTTTTTCCGACCTATGCCGGATTCTAAGTGTAATGAAATCAACTACAGAACAAAAAGGATGTCACCATCAATCCTAGCTTAAAGGAACAGATGATGGTCACAACAGATCGAGTAAAAGAGGGGAAAAAAAGAACAAATTCCCTGTTGAAGCTTCATGGGTACAGCAAGCTAAGGGGCTGTCAAAGTTGTGAAGCTCTTTTCAGCTCCATGTAATTGATGTAAACAGAACAAATGGTTTATACTTTAATAAGCAACAAAAGGAAAGTGGAAAATGAAGAAGCATGCATGGAGTAGGTGCAAATTGTTTAGCCTTGAAAAGGGAAGAGATAGAAAAGGAGAGGAAGTAATAATTACATGAATGGGGACCTCTAGGGTATGCATTTTCATCTGATTCTTCACACATCTTCCATGAAGTGACACAAAGAGGGCTTATCTTTAATGGATTTTAAAACTCAAACCAGCTGGTATTGCAGATATATAATGATCAGGTGGTCCATAAAGATAACTCCGATGTTTCAAAAACCGGACTAGACAAGACCGGCAAAATCAAGAACCAGCCAATATGCTGATCCGGTTTGTAGTAACAATCTTTATATGTTAACTAATAACTCAGATAGCCCCTTACCCAGTACCAAAGGTATGATCTTGATAAATGCTATTTACTTGAGGAATACATTCGTGGACAGTGAAGGATAGAGCTATTGCAGAAGCTTAAGATTCCAACTACACAACTTTAGACATTCATAGTGAAAGAAGGGAACTTGGTGAATTTCTTAGCTTGTATTATTAACTGTAACATATAGCAATTTCATGGGAAGCAAGGCAAATCACTGAGGTATATATCAAGCTATTCAATGAAAACCACATTTCTTGAGAAGCACAATCTCTAACAAAACTTGCCAATTTCAATACTTCAGCAATGTCTTATAAGCAAACAACATGCGGTAATGACTTTTCCCGGACGAATGAAGTTCATACCTGCCAAAAGAAGAGGTATCTTTGGAGAGATATACATTAACATTGTCGGACCAATACCCCTCTCGTGAGCCATCCGGGACCAAACAAATATAAATATGATATCTATTAGCCTCTCCAAAATCTGGTTCTGCGAAAAGCAAATGTTGTACTAGAAGCCAATTACACATGCATTAGATTTTAAAGCATATATCAAATAGCAAATGTTGAATTGACATGACGATGTAGGAACAAGTGAAAGAAAGAGAGGTGAGTCAGGAAAAGAAAAGATTTAACTACAGAACACAAGTTTGGAAAGGATTACATCATAAACTGAAAGCAAGTCAGGCACAATAAATTAGTGAAAGAAACAGTTTAAAGTGACAAGCACTGTAACATCTGTGTTATGCTGACTTTTACAGGGTAAGTTAATAACAAGACAACATGTGAATCTATTGGTTCAACATGTACACAGCAATATGACAGTGAGTAAGAACAGACTCTGCCTCTCATTCATCTCATACTATCCGCTACCATTCACATGACCAACTCATGCAGGATTCAGTCACGGGAAAAGTGATCACCAGATATGCCTTCCACTAAAAGACATGAACTAAGTTTTAGATGTTTAGAAGGGCGACAAATACACTAAATTACAATCTAATAAACTAAATTACAATCTAACTTGATATACTTAGCTGAGGATTCCGTGTAGAACTACTAAAAGGGATACAAACAACTCATTATCTTTCCCTCAGGAAAGGCATCCTAACTATTCTCTGATATGATACATTCTCGACTCTTGAGTACAACAAGTAGAATACGAGGTAAAATGAACCATGGAAGTGTTGGTCCATTGTGAACCAGAAGTGCTCCTCACAAAACATTGAAGTGTTGGTCCATTTCACACATATCACTTTGGGTCCTTAACTTTGTCATTCTGCAGGTACTTCAGCACCCCATATGCAACAGTGCCACCAACAAATACAAAGACCGTAGGGGTAAAAACTGGATAGAGATACTTCACTAAAAACTTGTCCCATTCTTCAGGTAGAAAACCTGTAAATACAAAATAGCTAAAGCCTTGTTAGTTGAAAAGAACTAGCAGTATATTTAAGATCGAACTTAACATGATTTGCCTTCTTTTACGTGATCATAATGACAAGAATTTATGTTTTCAGACTAAAAGCTGAAAGAACTTTACATGTCAACACCGAGCAGTTAAGCAACCATGTATAAGTTAGTACTACCAGGGACAACAGAAAGTATGAAAGATGGAACTTTGTTACAACTCTGTTAAAGGCTTATCTCTGGGGTCCCGATTCTTATAATCAGATGCAACTGTTAATAAGAACATAAGTCTTTTAAGGAAAGCCACTAGCCATAGTTCGAAAAGTTGACAGAGTAGCCTCCCAATTCTCACAACAAGAGTTAGCCGGTGCAAGGAACTCATATAATCAATAACGAAATGCACTAAAATTAGGCATCTAGGATTATCACATATACCATAAACATAAATGAGTAGCCCCATATAGCAGGAACTTGGTAGAGGTTAAGGAAAGTTGATTAAAGATGGTCAATTTCCAAATCATTGCTTCTCGCTTGTGTATAAGCAAAACATTGAAATGTTTTAACTTCATGGGATCACTAGGATTATATTTGAGTTCATGATCTCTTCATAGCCTTCAAAAAGAATCGAAACTGTGTTTGGCTTAGAAAAATTTTGTTTTGTGGTCCAAATATGGATGTCTTCATCTTCCCAATTCAACACAATTCGATTTGAATCATCCTAGATATTTCTAGCTTAATGCAATCCAATCCACCAGTAACATCCAACTTCAGTCCAGCACAAGTCAAATCAAATACAGAAACCCTATTCATCTTTCATACCTTCAATCATAGATTCAATCACAAGATGCAACTTCACAGTCAACGAACACGTACCTGATGCAGCGAGCATAATGCCCTCAACAAGAATGACTATGCCGAACCCCAACCAAGCAAGAACAAAAGCATTCTCATTTTTCCTCTCCTCCTCGACTTTAGCCTCGTCCACTTGAGAAAGCAGTTCCGGTTTCTCAACCGGCGACCGCCGAATTATCCTCGCCCTCTCTCTGTTACCCTTCTGTTTCTTCTTGCTCGAACTTGACTGGGTTTGCGCCGAGGACGGCAACGATGACGAGGATGAGCCAAACCCCAGCCCAGCTCCCGTGGGCTTCTTGGTCGGAGCTTGGTCGCCGGCAGGCTGCGCGCCCGTGGTGGGTTTCTGGGAGTAGATGATAAGGCTGGTTTTGGAGGTTGAGAGAAGAAGAGGTGTGTAGTGAAGATAGTGACACTGCGCGTTGAAGAGGAGAGAAGGTGGCGAGTCGATTCGAAGCGCCATTTTCAGTTTAATCGGTTAATACAGTTGTCTTTGCGTTGGCTCTTTTTGGCGTCCACTCAATCTTCAGATAGTTCTAACTTTTTGATAATCTCTCTTTTACAACCTACAATCTTGGAAGTATTATAAACAGCCCCTTTTCTTTCGGCTTCTTACCATTCTCCCCAATGGGCTAATTGATGCACTAATGGGCCAGGTTGGCTCGGGCTGAAACCAAGTTGGCTCAAACTTTTTTTAATTTAAATTTCAAAGAATGATGTAATATATCATTTTTAAAATAAATTTAAACTTTAGACCAAGTTATGTCGGGCCAAACCTGTTGAGTCAAGTTAGGTCTAGAAATATCAAAACCGACCCGACCTGCTTTGCTTTTGGCTCAGGTGAATCAGGCCACGGGCCAGCCTAATCTAGCTTGTGACCCACCTGTTGTTATTTCCAAAACGATGCTATTTTAGAAAATTTTTATTAAAAAAATGGCAAGTCCGCTAACCTTTGGCCTATCAGGCAGTCAAGCTAGGTCTAGAAATGTCAAAACCAGCTTAACCTGCTTTGCTTTTAGCCTGAATTAACCGAGTCACAGGCAAGCCACGGGCTAGTCTGACTCAACCTATGGCCCACCCATTATTTTCAAAACTACGTCGTTTTGTAAGTTTCTTATTTTAAAAAATGATGGGCGGCCCACCTTGGCCCTTCGGGCCATAGCCCAAGCCATGAGCTGATCAGCTCATGGTTGGGCTGAGCCACAAGTTGACCCATTCCGGCCCGCAAGCCACGGGCCATCATGACCCCTGGACCAGCCCAACCCAGCCCATTGATATCCTTAGTCGGGTCAAATGAGCCGGAACCATTTTTTCAAGCCTATTGGATGAAACTAAAAGAGTTCGAACTTAGTTGACATTAGGGTTGACAATTGAGTTTGGCTATTCATATTCAACTTATCCCAAACTTGAGCTTAACATTTTCTAAAATTTAATTAATTATAACAAATTAAGTCAAAGTAAGCTGAACTCACAAATGTCAACTGTTTACATTAGGGATGACAATAAGTCGAGCCGAGTTTCAATCCTATATGACCCGAGCTCGAGCTCGATCAAATAAATATTTCTAAACCTGAAATCAAATCTAAGACTCATCAAACAAAATATAACTTGTTAATTTCAAGTTAATCTGTTCCGATTTTCTATAATTAGTTTAAGTCCAAGAAAATTTGTCAAATCGAAGCCTAAACCTCATCGATCCCAAATGCCTGATCCTTTTTGGACTCAGATACTCGAATCCTGTTAGACCAAACTTTACCTGATGACTTTAAGTCTCGCCGGACAGAACTCAGACGTGCAGAGATTCACATGTTTGTATGCTCCATATCAAAGATGATGGGTGAGTGGAAAAACTTTGCATTGGCAATGACAGCTCTGCAATAAACGTTCAGAAGAACTTTGCATTGGCAATGACAGCTCTGCAATAAACGTTCAGACTGTACGGTTCCAGCAACAACGATGTTCGGCATTCTTGTTTCAGTCGTTCTTGAATGGTGTCTATATCTAAAATCATCCCTACCAATCTTTCAACACCTTGAATTCATCCAGAAAACTAGTCATATCAGGAACTACCCCTCCATTGCAATGCTTTAAAATCCCTCCACCTCCTAGATCATTCAACATTTCAGATGGGTCTTTGGCTCCACCATACCGCAACAGTTTCGTTCTGAGAGCAGTTCCTGTGTTCAATGACAGTGGATCGTCCTGGCACAGCTTTTTCCATATCGTAGCAGCAAAGCATCTCGCATATAAGTAGCTATAGTAACCTTCAAAGATTAAAGACCATCTCAGCGGTAGGAAAAACAATGAGAGAGGTTTTGCAGCAGAGTGCACCAGAAGATGGAATTTATCATTCTAAGTCTTAACATTTTCTGGGAAAAAGAGATCAGATGAAATAAAAGCCAAAGGTACAGCTCAATACTAGACATGATCAGGATCTGCGTAAAAAACCACAATACAAAAAATCCAACGATCAATACATACCTGCTCCATAGTTTATAAGATGATTGAATCGGACCTCCCAATATGTGCCCTCCACATGCTTCCAACTGGTATACTCTCTTTTGAGATCTGCAACAATGGAGTTGGTGCTTTTCGGTGAGGAGGATTGTTCTCCAAAAAGGGTTTGGTCAACCAGAGCATAGAAAACCTATTTAACACCGAACAAGAAATGGGAAAGTGTTATGGTCATTAGTTATTTCACGTGTATAAGATAGTGAAAGGTGCCACTTGGTCATTATATTCAAGCCCTCATACCTGGCGCTGCAACTCGGTTGCCGCAAACATATCTCTGGCACCTTGAATGGAATTCACTAACTTCTCAGGTATCACTTCACCAGTTGAGTAGTGCTTAGCAAATGTCCTCAACACACGGTAATCCCAGGCATAGTACCTAGCAAACACCAGGTTGATTTCTGTTTTAACTGGCAGTAGTGCAAGGTACAAACTTCTGATTCTAATGAATTTACAGAAGTTTTGAGTGGATAAGAGTATGTAGGAATTTGCAAGGCAATCTTACGAGCAGATGACAGATTTATAAAATGGGAAGTATTCTACTCACTCAAAGAGGTTTGAAGGTGTCTCAGCAAAGTCCAGAACTACCCTGGTACCTGAAAAATGTTGGTAATCCTACAAGAAAATTCAAGATATAGCTAAGACTGGAAAAGCCAAATTCACAAAATATTTTTTGCACAGTATATCACAGCTCAACAAACTACCGTTCTCGACAGTAAGGAATGAAGAGCATGTCCAAACTCATGAAATAGAGTTTCAACTTCCCAGTGATTGAGCCTCACAAGTGATGGACTAAGTGAACCTGAGAAATTGCAGACAAGCGCAACAACCTGCACAGTAATGAAGTAAAATAAAGCAAACAATAGAGAAATGTGAATGCTATGACTAACATTTCATGAAACATAGAATGTAAAATCATTTTTGAGCCATCCCTTCATAAAGAATCTTATAGTCCTAAAGGGCTGCCCCGATGCACAAGGCTCCCCGATTTGCGAGAGTGATCATCGATTGTATGCAACCTTCCTTTTGTATTTCACAAAGAAGTTGTTTTCATGACTCAAACCCGTGATCTTTCAATAACAAAGGAGTAATCTTACCAATTGTTCCAAGGCTCGCCCTCAAACAATCTTATAGTCCTAGTTGATTAATAATGGTGAATGTCACAATTTCCATGTTCCATATGTTAATGCAAAAAGAAAAACGTCAGGCCAAATAATTTCAAACACCTAAGGAATTCTGCCAATAATTTTATGTTTACTTATTTCCATCATTTTACTATATAATATATTCAAATACTAAATAAACCCACAAAAGTAAAGAAAATCAAAAAGACTAGCTGGTAAAAATCCATTTAACTTACAGGAAGTTGGTACTCAGATTCAGACAAACGACGGCCACCTTTAATCGCAAAGTTGGCACAACCTGGATATTTGCCTTTCCTAGCATACAAATCAAGATATAAATACCCCAGCTCACCCTGAAACAAAAGAAGTGCATCAATTCTCAGGCATGAACTCATCTGATAACTGCAACTTAATGGATCCACAAATATCGAAAAAGGAAAATACAAGAATAAAAATATATATCAGAACTTGGAATCTTCAACCAAGTCAATAATTTTAAACTCCCATTCAGCCACACATATACCTCTTCAGGATGATGAAGACAAATTTTTAGCACATCAGGATGCCAAGATTCCCCTGGTGCCATGGGGACATTATCAAATGTTGCACCAAACAATGACTTCAACAACACTTTCAACCCTTCAATACATTGTGGCAAAGCAAAATATGATGCTACATTCTGTACAAAGTACAAAGAAAAGTTAAGAAAGGAAGGAATCACCACTTCCCACATGTTGAAATGGTCCATTGGTCAAAATTTACATTCACTATAAACAGAGTGCAGCTTACCGAAGAGTCTAAACTGTGAGCAGAGCCCTTCATCATTGCTGTATAGTATGTCTCGTCCCACGGCTCCAAAGCAACACATTCTTGACCACATTTCTCTCTCTTAAAATTCATTATCATCTCAAATTCCTGTAAGAAATTCACCGCTCTTCAAATGCAGAAAAGGATTCTACAGTTCAATAACAATGTAATAAAAGCTCATAGTTGATGAGCATTTCCACCTAGAACAAAGTACCTTGTCAGCTTTTGGCCTCAGCATCTTGCTCATCTCACACAAAAAGGATGTCACAACCTCAGGTGACGAAGCTAAATTTTGCTTCACCATGAACTCGGCATGGGATCTGAACCCCATTATCTGCAGTCCCAAAAAATAAATGAGATTTAACTAATTATCATACCCATGCAAAAATAACAAATCCTAGATTATCTAGTCACCAATAGGTTAAGGAAAAAAAATCGCATCATGGACAACATGTTGCATTATGAAATAACCTGTGCAAGCTCATGGCGAGCAGCAATAAGCTTATCAAGAACTTCAAGGTTTGCATGTGGGACTGAGTTTCCCTTAATGTATGCCATCTTCCTAACCTGGAAAAGAAAACAGGAAAATAAAACTTAAGTCTAGATCAAAACAAAGGAAAAGGTTAAACATGTTATAATAAATAGATTATGTAACCAAGAGTGGGTACATAGATTGTGTAACTCTGAGTTGGTATATACACTTCAGCACTTGAACAAAAATAATGTTTACCTAACAAGCAAGTCAAGGAGTTCCACCTATATTCTCTGATTGTAACAGAACAACTTAGCTGATAATTGCACTTAAAACAAGTGTAATAAATCCTAGAAGAACAACAAACATTAACGATCAACATAATGATCTACCTGTTTACCTCATCATCTGGTGTCCATTGCAGAACAGATACCAAAGTACGTGGCTCTGTTGTTATCCGCAGTCCTTGTAGCTTCACGTTATTTGATGACCCCAATAATCTTGTTGAAATTCCAGAAGTGACATGATCAATGGATGTACCAAGATGGTGAATGTGTTTTGGGATGCGAGATGCTGGAAATACATCCACTTGACCAGGATCAATACTAATATTTTCACCAAACCTGACAAGAATGTGACAAAAGATAGACCAAAATGGATTCCAACACCATTTAGATTAATAATTGTGAAAATGTGAAGAAGAAAAAACCAAAGAAAATAGATTAATAAATGATGTTAAACATACTCTCTACAGAGCCGGAAAATGTCAATATTGAGCTGATTCACTCTATCCAACTTGTCTGCAGGGAAAAACCAACGAGCTTATAATTGTATTTACAATTAAAAATGCAATAACCAAATTTCCAGTGCCATAACTAAATGGCCAACAGTCCAACAGCAACAATACACTTACCAGAAGAGAGATGAATTCCACCCTTTTCAAAGTCAAGGCGTAGATGATGAGCAGCCCTATGAGCCTCCCTTGACAGTAGATGGCTGTCTTGCTCAGCCTTCTTCACCGCAGCATATAGTTTATGATTTGTATTCAGATACTATACACAAGCATGAAAGAACAACATGATTACAAGCAGCTATTAAGATCACCACAGGGAAAGAATAGATTAAACCCTATGCAAGTGCCAAAGACGATCCAAAACTAAACAAATAACTGGTCACCTCACATGTAGATATTCATTCATCCTCATTGATGCCTTGTTAGCCTCCTCAACAAATTCCCTGATACACGTGATAAGATCAGTTAAGTAGCAAGCTACATAAGATGTTAATTAGTTCTTTGGTTTCAGTAACCAAAACCTGTCTGGATGAGTATGCCTACAAAGTTCAGCAGAGTCAATCACAGAACAGACCTGTCCAACCAATCACCAACAATCAAGAAGAAGAACATTTCATCCCAACATGGTAAGAACACTAAACTCAAACCCCACCGTATCGGAAATCTCATCCATGGACCGGATAATCTCTGCAGAAGATGGCATGCTTGAAATATAATCAACCAATTCTCGCGACCTATCAAAACACACACGACACTTCCATATTTTACAACTACCATGAATTAAGCGTGAATTTTACAATTCCTTCAACTTGTCTTCATTTCCCAGAAACCAAACACCTCATAGCTTCCGAAAAAGAAAAAAGAAAAAACGCAACCTACACTTGAAGAGTCCACTAAGCAGGTTATATCTTACCTCTCGATAGCTTCATCGACAAAACGCCGAAAACCTTTTGCCGTTTTTAAGTAATCGAACCCGTACAGTCCGGTGGTAGCACCGACTGGTCGAGGTTGGACCCGGGAACTAAAGAACCGATACTTGGTGGGATCCGAAGTACATCGCTTGGGGATATATCTGAAACGGAGCTCCCCTAGGGCTCTACAGATTAGCGCCGACATGCTTTTTTTCTCCGGGAGACGGTGGCAACGGTGGTGTTTCTTCGAGTCTAGCGAAACTTAAGGAATAAAACGGCGAGCGGTTTCACCGTAAAACGCAGCGAAGGTTTCGTTCGTCCAAACACGTTACTGGTAGTTTTGGATCGGGCATTTGGTTGGGTGACCCGTTTTAATGGCGGATATGAATTTTGGAAAATTAAATTTGTATTAATTATAAAAAACTAAAAAATACAAACGACCCAATTTTATGTGCTAGCTTGAATTTAGAAAATGACGTTAAAATATCTAATTTTTATTTTATTACGAAAATAATTCAGTGTTAATTTTTTCGTTAACTTTTAGCTGACAATTTACAGGATTATAAATTAATTCAATTTTATCACCCAATAATTAAACTTCCCTTGAATCAAATCTCATGTTTCAGTTATAGTGTTCCTGTCATATTTCCGAATAATTGGAACAAAAGGATTTGACATGCTTCCTCCTCCCAAGAAGAGATGGTCGAAAGCTTATCAGCTGACTTGACATAACTGTTGTTGTCGACTAAGATCGAATGCTTAACTTTGAAGAAAACCCTAGAGTTTCTGTCGTAAAAGACAGTCTTTGGCGTAGGTCTTGTGTAGATAAGGAATTGGCATCACAATCAGAACTAGAAAAGATGTCAGCAAAATTTTCACCACACCTCCATGAATTCTCTATCACGATGAAGGAGTAGGACATTCGGAGATGAAAGAGGCAGAGTATTACCGAGAACATTAGGTTTTGTGTTTTAAATTTTAATATCTATTAAATAATTAGTTGAAGGGTGGTAGGACAGTAGGACCTAACGAGATACGCATAAAAGTACAGAAGAGTATAGGTGAAGAAGGTATTACTTAGCTAGGTAAACTTTTTAATGTCATCATTTACGTATGCCAAAATATTAGATGATTGGATGCAGTGACGGAGCCAGAAATTTAAGATAGGAGGGCCCAAATAAAATATAAATTTTACAGAAATTTTTATATCAAAACTAAATAAAAAATAAATTTTTATTAAGAATATTAAATAGTTAAAATTACAATGATCCTCGCCTACTTTTCATAGATTGAAATCT
>JAOSBN010000006.1:39901207-39915046 GCA_027563595.1 Erythroxylum suave | reverse complement strand
TGTTGTCGTTAATAAGTAGTTAACAGATAAGGGGGTATGTAGAACCGCAAGAGAAGCATAAAACTTCAACGTGGCTAATCACATCAGTGATGTTAACAAGAAACTTAACTTCAAAAAAATTTTGTAACAATTTAAAATTAAGTATTTTAGCGTTATTTTTTAAAATTCAAATTTGTATTTCAAAATTGAGTTTGAGATTTTATGATAGATTGAAAAGTTGTTTTGACTAAAAACTATTTTGTAACTAAAAGGTTCCATTTATTCAATTCATCGTACTTTGAGCTATTTAAAATCATTAATATTAAGCTAAGCTTATCCATAATAAAGAAATAAATTAAGTTATTTTTATTATGAAAATTTTTATCTTCAAATAGTCAAATTTTTGTATTCTTAAAATACTATATTTCAATATCCTAATAAATCTCAATTTAATAATACAAAAATAATCGAAGAATAATTCATAAGGAAAATATTTTAAACACATTATTTGTCTAATAAATACAAAGATGTGTGTAATAAAATTCATGAAATAAATATACAGTACAGATAAAATTGTGATAAAATTGTAATTATGAGATTCATATTACATTTATGTATTATCCATAAATTGTTCATAGTCATCGTTACATTAAGATTAGATAGAGTAATACATGTTATGTTTTTTCTTATTAAATAAATTGTTGATCTCGTAAACTAAAATATTGAGACACTTAAATAAAAGTATGGGTACTTATTAAAAAATAAGTTCACTTAATTAACCCTACATGAGAACTTCATTTGAATTACTTCTTGTATGTCTATAGAAATTCCCATTGTAATTATTGTATAAGTGATCATTTGACTTGAGATCTCTAAAGTTATCTTATCTGTAGATTGTTATGTTTTAAGACCTATTTTTACCATAGATAGTTCAGTTGGTAATTATTGGACGTAATATGAACTATATGAAGGTGGTTAAGTGATCAAGATATAATTTACCATCTTAAAGTAATTAGAGAGAATGTTTAATTGTTTTTTATTAATATTGATTTGAAAATTTATTGATTAGGGTAAAATGACATTTTGTAAATAGTTCACAAATGTCATTAATTGAATCAATAACTAATGATAGGGAACTACTATGATTTGACTAAAAATATAGTAGACATTAATTTCATGTTATATGTCTAATTGAAACATTTATGATGAAAAAACATGCACCTAAAAGGTTATTCAAAATCACTTTGACATTTTTAAATATTTAGGTGGTCATGATGTGTTGTTAGACATTAACTTTGATATGTGGATATAAATTGATCAGTTAGATACTTGAAGATAAACTAAAGTAGTTAATTTATATAATCTTAAATATGAATTATGATTATAATTTGTATCTATTGCCAATATATTTGCGAATCTAAAGGGTCATATATAAAAAACGAGTTAAAGAGATAAAAGATATTTAATCAAGTTGGAATTGACTGTAAAATTTAAAAAACTTTATGATTAAATATGAGATATTTAATAAATAAATAATAAGATATTTACTTAGAATTATTTTTAATTCTAATTAAAATTAAATTGAAATTATAATTTAATTTCAACTAAATTATTAAAATGACTATAATATTTTATAAATAAGCTTAAGCTCTAAGAGAGTTAGCACTACTTGCCTAACTCTCTCTGCAACAATTACAAAGTTCTCTCAACTCGGTTTATAGATACCATTAGGATGGACACATGTGTAGCTACGGTGGTTGAGATAAGTCAATTTAAGAAATAATTTAAGAGATACAATAAGAAAAAAAGGCTTTGGAATCATGTACGAATTACAATTTATATGTTAGTCATTTTATATAATTTAAATGGTTTTAAATTTTAGAAATTTAAATTTAACTTCTATAAAATGATTAAACTATAAAATGTAGTTAAGAACCCTAAGTATGAGAACTAGCATTTAAATAATATATAAACTAAAGGTTGATCCACAAAAATAACATATAAAAACCAATAATAGTGAATATTCCATTCCTGAAACAAAGGCAAAGACAAACATTCCCTTTTAAGATAAAGATGAAGCAGTTGTTAACACTAAGCTTTAAAGAAATGGCTAAAACTTGGCATTTTCTAAAATTCTATACTTTCGTGATTAGGAATTTAATCCAAAGATGTATGAATTAAAGATTTGGTGTGTTGACTTACAAGGATATTCAAGTCAAAATGTAGCATATACATTAAAAAAACCATATTTAAAATTATTAATTTTATAATTTTTATAAAATTTTTTTTATTGGACTTTTGTTAAAAGTTAACAATTAAATACATACGATGAGTATCACACGTAAACTAATTAAATAATATTAAAAACTCAAGTCTAATTTTCAACCTAACTTAGAATCATTTAAATCAACTAAAATTAATAATTTATTATAATGATCTTAAAGTATGACCTTACCTGGCTTAAATAGAGATTAAGAAATGTACATGGTTGTTATGATGTTAATATTTTAATATTTCACATACTTTCTTAATATTATGTGTGTTTTTTATTGTTATTTTTAATAAATAATAAAATTATAAAAAAAATAAAAATTATAAAAAATTTCGATTAGAAGTTTTTTTAATTAGTTAAACTTAGTGTTACGAACACCGTATCGGACTTGATACTAGATTGGTTTTAGTACGGTGAAGTATTGATACCAATCAATACTAACTGCTAATTATCGTTTTAGATAATTTTTTAAAATTATAAAATAAAATTTAAATTTTAAAAAATTGCAAAATATTCCCTTAATATATTATATTATAAAATTTTTACTTTATTTCAATCCTATCTTAAGAAATCACAATAATATAAAAATGATATAGCAAATAATTCTTTATTTTTATTAATATTTTTTACATATTTATTATAAATTAAAATAAATTTAATTTCAAAATATTATCTCGTATATTTTAAAAGTTATTATAATAATTTTATACGTATATAATTCATAAATATAAAAACATTTCAATTTTAGAAAATTTAAATATGATCATATTAAGCTAATAATAAGAAAAGAACTCTTCGATTTTTACCCCCCGCTGAAAAAATGTTCGTTTTTTAATTTATTTCAAAATACTTCAATTAATATATGTGCAAGAAATAGGCTAATTATGTAGCTAAGAAATATTTATTTTCTTACAGGAATATTTCTAGGAATATGAAGAAGAACATTTTTCGTACGGTTTTGCCTATTAATAAGTTTCTATTCCAACATGAAATGAAAGAAAATGATATCATACAAAATAGGTAGAAGAAGTTGTGATTTTTTGTCTCAACTCCAATATGATCCCCATGCTTCGTTAGCTCCGATTGCTTTCAAAAAAATACCTACAGTTAAAAAGATAAACCCTATATTAAGAATACAATAACTTCACTGGTCTAATTGTTGAATTCTCACACACAATGTTTATTCGATCGAATAAGCACATTAGATCTAATAGAATTATTTTGTTGTATCCAAACTAATATCAATCCAACCTATTTCATGAATTATGATCTGAATCACATCGATTCTTGCAATTCCCTCAAGATCAAAAGATATTTTCATATTTTGTACTTGTTATACATAATTTTTTATACATTTTCTTCTGTTTTGAACTACCATATGACAGTGAATTTATTTTTGGGTATTGTACACACCGCCCGTCATACTATAAGAGCTGGCTATGCCTGAAGTCGTTACCTTGATCGTAAGGAAAGGGATGCCAAAGGCAAGGATAGTGACTGAAGTGAAGTTGAACGAGGGTAGCTATACTAAAAGGTACGATTAGATCACCTTCTTTTTAGGGAGAGATAATGCTTCTATTATGAACATTTTATAAAACTCTTGGACTCCCGAATTTGGAGCATCCTACTTTCACGTAATTCACAGAGTTTAACAAGAACTCGATATTTTGGAGTCCGACATAGTGATTTGCTACTACAAAAAAATATGCTAGATGTGTAGTGTGCTTAATTGGGTGAAAATTTTGAATTAGACTGTTCTACTTTGAAATCCGATGATGTTATATAATAAATATAAAACATATAAATTTTAGAAAAATTAAATATGATTGTATTAAGCTAATATATTTAATTATGTAATTTGTGATCACTTTGTATAAAATTTTATTCAATAATTCTTATAAATAAATTATAAACAATTTTATCATATTCTTATATATACATAATTATTATTTTATATAGGAGAAAATTTAAGCCGTTTGATTTAATCATAGATTTTTAAACGATATTTTAATCGGAGAAATCCTAGAGCATTTTGGCGGTTCAAGGCCTGCACGTTTAAATCCAAAAATCAGAATAATAAAATAATAAAATATACGAATAATCAGATTGCTCTCTCTCTCCTCTGGTTTCAATCCTCTGTTCTGTTCGTGCTAACCTCTAATGTTCCATTTCCCGCGAAAAAATCTTCACTCTCTGTCTCTCTCTCTATATATCTCTTTCATCAATTTGATTCTTAGCTTCTCTTCTATAACAATCTTTGTGTGATGTTCGTGACGTCGTGATTTGTTTATACTCTCGCAATGCAGTGAAGAGCTTGAAAACTCGATCGTAACCGTCGAAGAGGCAAGGCTTATCCATGTCCGGTTCGCCGTCTTCAACTCCGAAGTCGTACAAGCACCGGAAGATTCCTCCGGTACCCACTCGCCGGACGCAGAGGCCCGTCACCGATGATAGCAACCCCGAGGGGGGTGGTCGGTTAGATGGGAGGGCGGTGGTTCAGGCGGAGAAGCAGTCAAATAGGGGAAAGGCCGGCGAGGTAGTCTTGGCGTCGAGTCTCGGGTTGAACCATATTCGGACCCGGTCTTCTGCGTGTCCGTCGCCTCTGGGGCTCTCGCCGGCAGGTATTCCCACGCCTTCGAAGCTTGGGAATAACGGTGGCAGAGGCAAAGAGGAAAAAAGTCGGCCTGATTCGAACTTCTATAATAATAGCAACTTTACACCAATTGAGCAAGGTAATCGTCGTTTAGTTTTGTTTGCTTTTGGTGAAGAGTATCGAGCGGTTATGGACATGTTCTGTAAAATTTTGTAAGACTGGCTCCGAGTAAACTGATCACTTACAGTTACAGGTCTAAACGAAGTCTCATCTTAAAATCAATTGATAACATGAGTAATAAGTTAAAACTTGTATGCATGTTTAATGTCATATACTCTTTTGATATCAGACAAACTTTTACTTATATTTTAACACTACTGATTTAAGAACAACTTGTTCTGTTATCATTATCATCTTAAAATTTATAAAATTAGGCCTCAATGAGCTTAGCGTGTATAAACTCAAATAAGATTTTATCCTAAAATTAATTGGTGATAGAAAGATTGACTCTGGATACTTATATGCTTGATTAATGTCATGTATTCTTTCACGCGAGATAAACTCGCAATTATATTTCAACATGTTCGGCAGGAAAAAGGGCGTGTTGGAGCCAATCGAAATCTTTGAAATATTCATCATCGATCAATCCAACTCTGGAGGTATGTTCTCTGCTTACGTATTGGATTCGTGGTAATTTTCTCTATAAGCTCAGTTTTATATGTGAGCACGTACTATTTTGTTCTTTTTCTTTCTTTCATTCCCTCGATAGACAGAGTAATCTTGCAACGTTTTTCAATGAACTTCAGTCACCCCGATTCCAAGCTATGGTTCGAGTTAAGAGTGGAAGAAAGAAGGTCCCGGATGTCAAGAGTTTCTCTCACGAGCTTAATTCCAAAGGTGTAAGCCCATTTCCCGTACGGAAATCTCGAGCTTTCGGTCATATGGAGGTATACTCTTGTCATTCACTCTACGTCTTAGGGAGTACTTACTTAGTGGATATAAAAAAAGAAGAATGAGTATAAAATGGAAGATTAAATTTGATAAGGTAATATAATTATAAGGTTATAATTTTGATTACTTACTTATGGATAATATCTTATTCTTCTCCTAATCTAAAGAAATAGGTATTATTGTTATAAAGTAATGGATTAATTAATTACATTATAATTAATTAAAAATAATTAATTTAAATATAATTTATTCATTAATTAATATATTGTAATTAATTAATTAAAATATAATTATTCATTAATTAAAATATTGTAATTAATTAATTAAAATATTATTAATAATCAATTAATTTCAATATAATTAATTAAAAATAGTTATTCATTAATTAAATTATTGTAATTAATTAATTACTTAATTATAATGTAATTAATTAAAATATAATTCATTCATTAATTAAAATATTGTAATTAATTGATTAAAATATAATTATTCATTAATTAAAAATTGTAATTAATTAATTAAAAATTACAATATAATTAATTAAAATATAATTAATTAATATATTGTAATTGATTAATTGTAATACAATTAATTAATTAATTAAAATATAATAAAATTTTATTTTTTAATATTTTTTACAAACCAATTATTGTCAATAATAATGGCAATTATTACTTCCTTTTAATTAACCATCATAATTATAATAATAATATCAATTACCATTGGTTAGTATTCCTATTCCTATTGTAATTCTATTTGCGAACAACTGCCTCCTTAATGTTTCATGTGCCCATATCTTTATCCTCTGTTCTGTTGTAGTTTTTAGTGGTCGACGGAACTGGTCTCACCTGATTATTACTATTGTAGGAAGTAACGAAGGCAATCAGGGCAAAATTTGACAAGTTAAAAGATGAAGTTGATTCAGACTTGCGTATATTTGCGGGAGATTTAGTGGGCATACTTGAAAAGACTTCTGATATTTATCCTGAATGGAGAAAGTGTTTGGAGGACTTGCTGGTTGTAGCCAGGCAATGTGCAAAGATGTCATCTAGTGAATTTTGGGTGACATGTGAGCCTATTGTTCAGAAATTGGATGATAGGCGTCAAGAGCTACCAATGGGGATCATAAAACAAGCACATACTCGTCTTCTCTTTGTCCTCACCAGGTGTACCAGGCTTGTTCAGTTCCAGAAGGAGAGTGGCTATGAAGATGATCGTATCATGGATCTTGATCAATTTAATAATCTCGCTGTTTATAAGAAACATATTGTGGAAGTTGCGCAGCAGGACTATAGTGGTCCATTGGCCAAGCATGATCAAATTCAGCAAGGCCAGGAGATTGACACTGCCAAAAGTGATGATTCAACAACTAGTAGCTTTAGGATGTCTTCTTGGAAGAAGCTTCCTTCTCCTGCTGAGAAAAATCGGAAGGTCAATGATAATGTTGATACACCTAGCAAAGACAAATCAGAGTCACTATATACCAATGACACAACAAGAATTGGTGGAGATAACCATTCGCAATTTCTTGAGACTCCGCAACATCCCCCATCTTCGGCCTTAAGAAGAGCTGACTGGGGCTTCTGGGGGGATCAACAGAATGTTGGATATGATAATTCAATGATATGTCGTATTTGCGAAGTTGATATACCCATTGTGCATGTAGAGGAGCATTCCCTGATATGCGCGATTGCTGACAGATGTGACTTGAAGGGCTTAACTATAAACGAACGACTTGAAAGAGTTGCAGACACTCTTGAAAGAATACTGGAATCGTGGACTCCAAAAAGCACACCAAAAAGCTCCGACTCTCCAAGAAGAAGCACCGAGGCTGAAAGAGCAGGTATACAAGAGGAGCTAGACAATTTGACAGAGCGGAACAGATATTCTGGCTGTTGCTCTAGGGAGATGCTTGATGTTGCACCTGATGCCGATAGGGAAGATCCAAACATTATGCCTAATATTTCATGTGAAACTCATTCCTTTCTTTCACCAGATGGAGACGCAAAAACACCATATGCGGGGAGTTTGACACCAAGATCACCGTTATTAACACCACGGGCAAGCCAAGTTCAACTGCTATTAAGTGGACGAAGAACAATGACAGAGTTTGAGAATAGTTATCAGGTATGTAGATGTGTTCAATATTGTTCATATCGTGTCTTCTAGTATTGGTTGTTGCTAAAAACACATTCTGAAACTGATGATAAACTTTAGGCCCTTCATTATTGTGGACGAATAGATTCTGTCTTGACATGTTACATGCGTATAATTCTCTTGTCGTCAAGTTGGTATTGGTTAGGAGATCTTTCCCTGATCTTTTCTCACATATCAGATAATTGAATATGTAAATGCACCAATATAACATTTTACCACGTTAAATGAAGTAAATTATTTTTGTGAGCACAAAGTTTGAGGAAGCGAACCCTTTGATAATTAATAATTAGGACTGTTGAAGAATTGTAAGTTCTTGATATTTACCCATAGGCTCTCTTGTGAGCTATTTATGCATAACTTTCTTGATACATCCCGGTAAATTAGACTTCATGAGACGAAATGCAGGAGTGATGCTTCCAAAGACAGCCGTGCTTTAAAGCTCTTCTTTTATAACTATAGTTGTATTTCATGACTGGCGTCTTTCCCTTTCTCTGTAATAACCATTTATAAGAAAGCTTCTTATGCTCTAGTGTTTGTTGAATGTGATGGGTACTATAATTGTACATTTATCTTCTTTTTGTTTAATTTATAATCAAGTATTTTTGGTGATGGACTTTCTCTTGATCTGGTTATTTCAGTAATTCTGCTTCTACTTTTTGGTTCTTTGTTGCTTCACTCGTTGCTTCACTTGTTATTCGTACTAATGCATGACAGATCCACAAGCTACTTGATCTTGCTCGTTCCATTGAAAAGATAAACGGCAATGACTATAGCACATTAGAGTCTATGATTGAACGTCTAGAAGACCTGAAATATGCTATTCAGGATAGGAAGGTGGATGCGCTCATTATTGAGACTTTTGGCAGACGCATTGAGAAATTGCTGCAGTATGTTGCCCTTCCATCTTATATTGTTGTCAATAAGACAAAAATTTCAGGACCTTACTTGATTTATTGCTATCATTGCCACTTCTACTGTTAATACCAGACTGGTTGGAATTTACAGGGAGAAGTATGTACAGTTGTGTTCGCAGATAGATGATGAAAGCCCATCAAATCATTTAGCTGATGAAGTAACTTCTGTAGAAGATGAACCTGCTCGCAGTTTGCGTGCAAGTCCTAATCCAGGTTCTAAGGACCGAACTTGTATAGATGATTTTGAGATACTGAAACCAATAAGCAGGGGGGCATTTGGACGTGTCTTCCTTGCCAGAAAAAGGAAGACTGGTGATGTATTTGCTATAAAGGTTAGCATCCATATAATAGAACAAAGGCTGATAGATTTTAGTCAATGTTTCTGTTTTTGTTTTTGTGATTAGATAGATAGGTTAATTATCTTCAATGATGGATATGAATTTCTTCTTCATTCTTCTAGGAAAAGTCACTTGCGCTATGCTCTTAAAAGTTACTTCTGGGTAACCTTACTAGTATTTTCTTACCAATTAAATAGTTAGTATTTATCTATTTGTTTAGCATATAACATGGTATTAACTTACTTTATCCTTCTGACCTTCTTACACTTTGAGTTGATCTAATTGCCTTGATGGGGATGATTTTGCAGGTTTTAAAGAAGGCTGACATGATCCGTAAAAATGCTGTTGAAAGTATTTTGGCAGAGCGTGACATTTTAATAACAGTTCGCAATCCTTTTGTGGTGCGCAAGCCTTAAAACAGTTTTTGACATGCAAGATACAGTGAACTGTTATCCTAATTTCTCTGTAATTGATTATGAACAGGTCCGATTTTTCTATTCTTTCACATCCAAGGAAAATCTCTATCTTGTCATGGAGTACTTGAATGGTGGAGATCTTTACTCTTTGTTGAGAAACTTGGGCTGCTTAGATGAAGACATGGCCCGAATATATATTGCAGAAGTTGTAAGGGCTTACCTCTGTTATGTGAAAAATAGAATTTTGTACTTGCTTTTCCTTGGATTTGCTTCTTGGTCTACCAACGGAACTTTCGAGGTGTACTAGTGGTGAATTTTTATTGTTTCTCAGGTTCTTGCTCTGGAATATTTGCATTCGTTAAATATCATTCATAGAGACCTGAAGCCAGACAACTTGTTGATTGGTCAAGATGGTCACATCAAGGTTGGCATTTGGCAAATCTTTTCTAAACCATTTACTCACTGGAAAGATCAATCTTTCTATTATAAAAATTTTACATAAAAGTATCAACTGTTTCCTTCGGCCAACCTGCGACTTGGGTAGAAATACGAATTAGTAAATGGTGATAATATCTTTGGGAACTTAAGAGTTTCTAATCTATTCTGATGCAGTTGACAGATTTTGGGCTGTCAAAGGTTGGTCTCATCAACAGTACAGATGACTTATCTGGTTCATCATTTAGTAGTTCTGGTCTTCTTGCCGATCATGAACCACAAGTTCAGTCTTCATCCAAGAGAGAACAACGTCAGAAGCATTCGGTTGTGGGGACTCCTGATTATTTGGCACCTGAGATACTTCTTGGCATGGGACATGGTTCGTAAATATTATGCTAGAAGGGGAACATAAAGCATAACGATGAAGCTTTAGTTTAATGTTTTGATTCTTATCTACTTTCCTACTTGAAGGTGTAACTGCTGATTGGTGGTCTGTGGGAATTATTCTGTTTGAGCTGCTTGTTGGAATTCCTCCATTCAATGCAGAAACTCCACAGGTAGGAACATTGACGTTTATAACCGGCTAACTCATTAAAACACCAATACCATTCGCCACTTTGCCCTTGTTAATGTTGGATATGATTACTGAAACTGCTTTAACTGTGCTTTTCAAACACAATGGTTATATGTACTATTCATTCATCCGTGCTTCAGATTGCAATCGAATATGTTGACCTCTGGAGAATTTTAATATGCACGTGATTTTAGCCTTAGTTAATTACAGGAAACTTAATTTCATCCTCGTGTCCTATTTATCGCAGCAAATATTTGCCAATGTAATGAACAGAGACATCCCTTGGCCAAAGGTGCCCGATGAAATAAGCTATGAAGCTTATGATTTGATCAACAAGTAAGATTTGTATATACTTCCTAGACCTAACACTTGGTATGACTCCATTAGAATGAATGGCGTTTTACTCTTATTGATTTGATGTCCCTTGAAATCTGTGGCCTTTCAATTTTCAGATTACTGACTGAAAACCCAGTTCAAAGATTAGGAGCAACAGGGGCCTCTGAGGTACATTTGACAACCATTGTTATGACTTGCAGTAAGGCTGCAGATAATTGAAACTAATTGGGTCATTTGTTTTTCAGGTTAAGCAGCACCCTTTCTTCAGGGACATTAACTGGGATACACTGGCAAGGCAAAAGGTTGTCTTGATTTGGACATCTTTATTTTATGGCTAGTAGCGTCATATATGTTTGGAACACTAACGAACTTTTATTGCAGGCTATGTTCATACCATCAGTAGAAGCTCTTGACACAAGTTACTTCACGAGCCGTTATTTATGGAATCCAGAAGAAGAAATTGTTCATGGAGCTAGTGACTTTGATGATTTGACAGACACATGCAGCAGTAGCGGTTCATTCGGCCACATGTGTGATGAGGATGTATGTATAAATTTCAGTTCTGATAAATCAGTCGCCCTCCTCGCATTTGGCTTTATGTTTGATAGGCCCTCGATTATAGCATTCATTAATACTCCTGGTGGCATAACATTCAAGTTTTAATTAATCAAACTCAGATCAATAGGTTATAGTCAGAATAAATTTCTATATGATCTGATCTGAATTAAAGAGAACATTTCTCAATAGGAATGGCAGTCTAGTTTAGGGAAAGAACTTGGAAGTTATAGTTCATGGTTTCGATGTGAAGTTTGTGCTGGTTACTAAAGAAACCATGAATGCTAGTATGCCACATCCTCTTATCTTTTACGTGAAACTTTAACAAAGACCAATACCTAGTTATTACATAATTAGCAGATCTACTAGCTGTAGCTCGTTTTTAAATATAATCCATTTACTACAAGATGTTGTCTTTTTATCCGGACTTCCATCTGTTTTATGCCAGGGAGACGAATGTGGTAGCTTGGCTGAATTCAGCTGTCCAACCCTTGCTGTGAAGTATTCGTTTAGTAATTTCTCATATAAGGTGAGTGTTACAGCACCTTGATTTTGGTTAAGGAATTGTAGTGCCCAACTGGGAAGGCTTTCATATCCAGTCAATACTAATTCTTTCATGCTAAACCATACTCTTCAATTGCTGCTGTTATTATAGCTCTAAAAATTAATGTTGTGATTTTCGTATCGTACCAACCGAAAAATAATATAAAACTGTCTTTTACTGTACCGTGTTGTCAACTTGTCATACAAGGCTCTGGTACGGTACTCAGCAACATTTCCACAAACTCTTCATAATTCCGTCCAATAATTCAAGGCAAGTCTGTATCATCATATTATTTGAGAATTTTCTTCTTGTGTTCACAGAACTTGTCTCAGCTGGCTTCTATCAATTATGATATGGTCATCAAGACTGTCAAGGAAGCAGCAGATGCCTCCAAAACTTCTGTTCCTTGACATGTTGGCTTTCACCTACGAAGTATCTTTTATTTCCTTCTGAAGTTCGAATGTAAATCTTCTTGAGGTGAATCCATGTTCGAAAGATACCTTTTTCAATGCCTACTTTACAAGGATGAATCTGTTAAGATGATGATACTTCAGACACAAACCAGTTGTTAAGATTTGATAGAAGTGGAGTAGAAAGCATTCAAGGTTGTGGAAAATGTTCAGATTTTGACACTGCTATTTTTGTACATATATCATCTATATGTATATATCCTAATGGGAAATCTTCCTTTGACCTTTCTTTGTATTTTCAAGTACTTTAATTAGTTTGTAAAGGCTCCAAATTGGTTTAAAATCAAAACTAGCATTGAAACTCGACTAAGAAAAAGCGAAATCTAATTAAATATTATTGGTGAAGGTTATAAGTATTATGTGTATAATTGACATATTATGAACTCTTAAATCAAATTAGGCTTATGAAGTTAAGGATTCGATTCACTTAATTGTCTTTGTTCTCGATTAAGTGATAGAATTATTTTAGTATCTTTTGAGATGCAAGTAATCTTGTAATTATAAGAAAAAGGTATACAATTAATGAAATTTATTCTAATTTTTAGTAACGTTTTAAAAATCGAGTTAAAAGTTAAATCGGTAAGAAATAGAGACCCTTTTTATTGTTTATTTTATTCTTCGCGAGAGTAGACAGTAAGTAAGTACCTTTTTTGCCATTGCCTAAGTCAGACCTAATTTAAAACCAATTTTTAGTAATACATGGGAATCATTTTCACCTAACTTGGGAATGCATATAATTCTAAGCACAAAGAGTGTTTCCCATCTTTTGAGTGCTTCCTTTTATAATTTGGCCAAAAAAGAAGACCTTTAGAGTGCAGTTGTTGCAGATCATGCCAAGATATTAATGAAGGAATCTTCATTATCAAAACCCTTTTCTTTGATTCTGTTCAATTTGTCTTTATGTTCACCACTTAAAAAGGACCCTATCATCACATTTGTTTACAGTTCACACCTTTTAGTGGTGCCCATAATTTAGCTATATAAAGTGAACTAAAAGCTCTTAGCAAGCGTCTATTCTGGAATGGAAGTCCATTTTAAATTAAACACCAACTTCTTTGATAAATAAGGATATACCAATTTTACGACAGTCTAATATTAGTTGAGTTTTTATACTTTAAACGTTTTATCTCATTAATTTTATTTTTGATCTGATTTTTAAAATTTTACTTTTATTTTAAAAAATATAATTTAAGATAAAAATTTATAAAGAAAATATTTTGAATTTCTTATTGAATAAAGGAATGAAGTTTTAGTTATATTAGTAAAATAAAATTTAGCTCCTAGGAGGTGGTCGAGTTGGCGGAG
>JAOSBN010000006.1:39877073-39892451 GCA_027563595.1 Erythroxylum suave | reverse complement strand
TTACTTGATGTTTCTTAAGCTTTAACAATGGAGATTGGCGTTAGTTTAAGACTTTGCATCAGTAACTCATTTGACGTAAATTGAGAAATATAAAACCTTTGTAGTTGTCATTTTCACCTCTAGGCTTGTTATTTGATAGCTGGAAGTGGTCACCGCCAAAATGATAGGAAGTGCATGTGGTGGGGAGCTGATGATTTTCCTTCTTTTTTTTCCCCTAATCTTTGTACGGATGCAGTTAGCAGATGGAGCTGATTCCCAAGAGAAAACCCCATTCATAACTTTTGTTTTAGGTAATGGAGGGTTATTTCGAATTACACATTGTTGTGTTCTTCTCTTCTATTTTTCTATTTCCTGTTCTTTGATGGATAAAGATGTAAATGAAAATGATTGTGGTTTGTGGTTCGTGGTTTTCTTATTTGCTTTCTTTGTTTGACTAGTTGAAGTTCCAAAGTTTTAGTTCTGTAAGTATCAATGCCCATTGATGGTGGCTAAGCTATGAATTTCCCCTCAGGTGGCCCTGGTAGTGGAAAAGGTACACAAGGTGTAAAAATTGCTGAGACATTTGGATTCACTCACTTAAGTGCTGGTGAATTGTTAAGGAAGGAAATGCTTTCCACTAGTGAGTACGGGTAATGTTGCATTCTCTTCTATGGAAATCTTTCTATGAGCATAAATTCATGTTATGTGCATGTCCACTGAGGATAGAACTGAATTTTCAGTGCCATGATTCATGATAAAATGAGAAAAGGAAAAATTGTACCTTCAGAAGTGACAGTCAAACTGCTTCAACGTGAAATGGAATCAAGCAATAATCATAAATTTCTGGTTGATGGTTTTCCGAGAACTGAGGAGAATCGTGTAGCATATGAACGCATAGTGAGTTTTCCTTCCTGCATTATATCTTCTATGTATAGTGCATCTCTTTTTAATTTAATAGTTGTACTGGTACAGGAATCCAAATGATCAGTTCAGTTTCCTATCTATGTTGAATATAATTTGATTGTTCAAGGTATCTAAGTATCGCTGTGTAAATTTATCTGACCAATGGTATGATATCTAGATGAGTGAATAACTAAATGGAAGAAGTTTCTAATAGGTGGGAATTTTGAAATTGGAGCAGACTAGGATAATTGCAAACAGAGAGCTTTTAGTAAGTTATTAACTAGCAATACCTACTTGCGGTTGATACTAGTGTTTTCTTGCTCATGCAGATTGGAACAGAACCAAATTTGGTTCTGTTCTTTGATTGTCCTGAAGAAGAGATGATAAAACGTGTACTTAACCGTAATCAGGTGATTATGGTTTATCTACATAATCCAAGTGTATCAAAAAGTCACTCAAATTATGTTATATATGTTGCAGGGACGAGTTGATGATAGAATAGATATAGTCAAGAAACGGCTAAAAATATTTCAAGCATTAACACTTCCTGTTATTGAGTATTACTCCAAGAAAGGAAAACTTCACAAGGTAAGTCTGTAACAGTCAAGAGTATGCAGCCTTAGTACCATGATCCTTGTACATCTTTGTTTGTTCTTTAATAGATGCTTCCCAAGACGTGGAGACTAATTTTTTATTACTTGTCTCTGCGTTGATATGTACTTGTCATCTGTTATATTCATGGTTATTCAGTTCCTATTTCAGGTTTCTCCTTTATAAAATAATGATCTAACTTACTTATAGTATAGAAGCCAATGCATGCAGATCAATGCTGTAGGAACAGTAGATGAGATCTTTGAAAAAGTTTACCCAATTTTTGCATCATGCATGCAGATCAATGCTGTAGGAACAGTAGATGAGATCTTTGAAAAAGTTTACCCAATTTTTGCATCATGTGAGGTATGTCATGGACATCTTCACTTTCCAGTTATTTCTCTTCTTGTTCTATGCCTCTGTTTTTTGTGGTTGTGGTTCTGATATGTATTTAAAATGGGGAAGTGGATAGTAAAAGTGAACCCGCTTACTTTGTGGATACTCTTGGTGTTACAAAAGCCCAATAACTGAGTTAAATCGATTCAGCTGCAGGCAATTAAATGAAAGTTAATCGGCTTGCTGAAGGGTCAGAAGTGTCTCTGAAGATTTAGTGGGAGTCACTCTGCCTCTTTGACAGGCAATATTTGTCTTCAATTCAGTTTTCCATAGATGAATCTTGGCAGATAACAGGAAGGAATTAGATAATAATCCTCTCTGAGGTTGATACTTCATTGTTGTTGTCCACGCTGCTGATGGTGAATGAAACTTGTTATTCAGTTTCCATCAGGTGAATAAAGCAATGCCCACAAACTCCAACTAACTAATGATGAATAGAAGGTAGCTACATGTTATTTTTCCCTGAACCTTCTTGGAAGCAAATATCTTAACGTTACCAGTTGATGTGGTTCTGAATGTTTCTCTTAATATCCTGAAGCAACACATCCATTTGTTGAAGTTGTGTAGTTGCTGCATGTTATCATAGGCAATTGAATTTGCAGCTTTGATCTTCAAAAGCTGCATCTTTTGTGGTATGTGAAATTGTGAAAGCTGAGTGTAGATCTCCAATTCCAACTTTTGGGTTTTAAATTATGGATTGTGAATTATACTGCAATTGCTTATCGGTTCTGGATCAATTTCTGATTACAACCCAATATGAGTAAATAAGAGAATTCAAATACGGTCCATTTTCTCAAACATTCTCCAATTCAGTTCCCTGGAAAATGACAAGCATTCTACATCCACAGTCTCTCAGGTCACCTTCCATGACTCTGTACCTGGGAAGCAGAAGCAAGAAAGCGAAGAAGCAATACCGGAGACAATTTCCCCCAAAATTGAATCGCTTCATCCGTTCTTTTCCCAAATCATCACCAACCCCTCTTCTCGTCAACAACAATCCCTATCCTCAAACCAAACTCGAAGCCCTTGAAAGGGTCGTCAATGACCTCGAATCTTCTAGGGAAAGGGGCATATTTATCGATCCCCATATCTTCGCTTCCCTTTTGGAGACATGTTACAAGTTAAACGCCATTCAACAGGGTATTAGGATTCATGGGCTCATACCCACTAGTCTCCTACGCAAGAACGTCGGCATTTCGTCGAAGTTGATGAGATTGTATGCGTCTAGCGGGTACGTTGATGAGGCACATAATGTGTTTGATCAAATGTCTAACAGAGAAAAGTCGGCTTTCGCTTGGAATTCGCTTATTGCAGGTTATGCTGAATTGGGTCAATATGAAGATGCAATGGCCCTTTATTTTCAAATGCAAGAAGATGGTGTCATACCGGACCATTTCACATTTCCCCGAGTGTTGAAGGCTTGCGGTGGAATCGGTTTAATCGGGATTGGAGAGGCCGTGCACAGGGATTTGGTCCGACTGGGTTTTGGCAATGACGGGTTTGTGCAAAATGCGCTTGTTGATATGTATGCTAAATGTGGCGACATTGTGAAGGCTCGAAGGATGTTCGATAAGATTGCTTGCAAGGACAGCATTTCTTGGAACACTATGCTCACTGGTTATGTTCGTCACGGGCTCATAGTAGAGGCATTGCACACATTTCGTGCCATGCTTCAAGAAGGGTTTGAGTTAGACTCCGTAGCTATTTCCACCATTTTAGCAAATGTATCATATTCAAGGATTGGAGCTCAGGTCCATGGTTGGATAATGAGAAAAGGGATGGAATGGGATGTATCAATTGCTAATTCTTTGATCCTTTTGTATGCTAATAAAGGCAAATTGGATCTAGCCTGTTGGGTGTTTGATCATATGCCTGAAAGAGATATTGTGTCATGGAATTCTATAATTTCTGCACACCGTAAGGACCCCAAAGCTTTGAGTTATTTTGAATGTATGGAGAAAGATGGTATTTTGCCGGACAATATTACATTTGTGTCAATACTCTCGGCTTGTGCTCATTTGGGTTTAGTAAAAGATGGCGAAAGGTTATATTCATTTATGATTGAGAAATATGGAATAGAACCCATTACAGAGCATTATGCTTGTATGGTGAATCTTTACGGGAGGGCAGGGCTGATCAATGAAGCTTACGCGATTATAGTCGAGAAAATGGAGTTTGAGGCTAGTCCAACTATGTGGGGAGCTCTGTTATATGCTTGTTATCTCCATGGGAATGTGGAGATTGGAGAAATAGCTGCTGGGAATCTCTTTGAGCTGGAACCGGACAATGAACACAACTTTCAACTTTTAATGGAGATTTATAGCAATGCAGGTCGAGCTTCAGATGTGGAGAGGGTGAGAACAATGTTGGCAGATAGGGGAATGTAGTATAGTAATTGAACTAAGAATGACTTCGTAGGATGAACCCTTGTGAAAGCCAAGCTTGTCTCTACGATGATCATCAGGTCGAGGGGGCCAAATTGATTCCAGAAACAGATTTTGTAAATCATAGATGTATTAGGAATGATAATAGGACGGTCGGGCCTGAGCTTAGCAATGAGTGGGACCAAATATGGGCCTATCAAGACCGAAGCCCAATCCAGTATAAGGCAACAAAAGCCCGGTCTGATATGATTTTTTAATTTTTAAATTATAAAAATAGAAAATAACATCATTTTTGTATTACTTTTTTTTATGGTTATCGAGCTTTAGATCGAGTCAGGCTTGGGCAGCCTAAGCTCTAATCCAATTCCAGAAACATTTTCTTGAAAAATTCAAACCGAGACTCAGCTAAGATTTGATCAACCTAAGCTTCGACCGGGCTAGACAGACCGGCCCTAAAAGTGATCGCTAGCGTGTATAAATATGAAAATGCAGCAGAAGGAACAAGAAAACATGTACAACTACACGAAAGCTAAGTGTGAACTAACTTGGTGACAATAATTCTTATTCACATTACTTTTGGCCAAGCTTTTTTTAGTTTTTTGACATTTTATATGATGCTTTCACGTTTTTCATTCTTTCACTTTATTTACACTTTCCCATCATTTGTACACTTAAATTGTTGAGTAACGCCTTAAAATTAATTAATTAATTATATATATATATATAAGTAAACGGGGAAATAAAAAAGGAATTTAATCCATATAATAATTGACTAATAAGAATATTATAATCGAAATAAGAGATCTAATCTTAATTACATATAAAATCCAAATACTATTAATCCAGATCATCGTCTAATTACATGATTGATGCTCAAAAAACAGGGCATCGGATTTTTTGTACCTAACACTATGCTCCAACCTTATTCAACGTTAAAAACGACATTATTTTATGTATGTATACACCCAAATCAATGTTACTTTTATCATAAAACAAGGTTAGAATAGAGTGTCGGGTATAGAGAATCTGAAATCCGAAAAAGAGGTGATTATGTTTTTTTTGTGTGCAAAACAAGTTATTATTCTTTCAAAAATTTTTTTGAAAAATATTATTCTTTCAAGTTTTAATATTCTAGAAAAAGGAAAAGTAATAAAAGAGGTTAAACTTAAATGTCTCTTTAATTATTAAAGGTCTCTTTAATTATTCTCCTGTCCCTCTCTCTTTATATTCTTATCAGGATGATTTGATATGTGAGTTAATCACGGACTGATTGAAGCCGAGGAAGGGGCTTTGACTTTAATTCTTAAACTATTTTACATTCTATAAATTCTATAAAATAGTATTAATTGTATCTTGTTTAAAAGTTTGCGAAATATTAAAATAAAATACCCTTTTAATAGCTGTTTGAATTAATTATTTTTTTAAAATTAAATTAATATTAAATATATTTAAATTGTCTAATTATGACACAATATTGGCTAAATCTATAACTTATATGCTAAAAAAATCTCAAAAAATTAACTCGATTAAAATTTAGAGTATTATCGGTACTATTTTGAAAATATTAAAGTATAATATGATACTATAAATAATAAGGATAACTAAATTAAACCTTTTAAGAAATGTTAGAATGTAATTTGTACTTTTACATTAAAATATATAAAAATTTCAATACTTTTAACATTACACATTTAACTTAATAAAATTATAAATTCAATAACAACAACATCACCCGAAGCAAATTTTGCTAATATATAAGATTTGAAGGAATTTAGTAATACGTAATCTTATATCGAGATCGGCTTGAGCCCATCCTCATAAATAGTAAAATATAACTTATTTTTACCTTCATAAAAAATAAAATATATTAAAATAAGGCACATTCTTGACTTTACGACGAACAACAAAAAATGATCATATTTTTCTTTTTTTATTCTTTACAGGAATCCAAAAATAGGGATTTTTTTTAATTTTACCAGGAACTTATAAAATACTAGAGACCCTCTCTTATCTTTATTTAGTAGAGAGACTATTTTCAAATGATTTATAGGAAGACAAGAAACATCTATAAATTTATTAAGAATAAAAAATAGAAAAGAAATAGTGAATAACATCTTTTCTATGTAGTTAATATTGTAATAAAAATTTTGAGTTACTTAGAAAAAGGAAAAATTGTAATTATAATCGACAAAAATATCTATAAAAAACAATCAATAAGACAAAAGAGGTGGCTGTGTTAGAACGTGAGAGATGAAACGGTAAGTGGCCTCATCTCAACATCCAAAATGTCGACAGTTCTATGGCCCACGTGAATTAACCACCTCACGTTTTTTAAACTTATCATGTGTTTTTAACTTATTTATTAAAAATTAACTTTTTTGATTAATTTAAAAAGTTATTGATATATTATTTAGTAAATGAATTAATAATTAGCTTATTTAATTCTAGCAAGCTAATTTTTAAAAATTTTATAAGAGGAGTTTTTGAGGTTAGTTGTTTGCCTAATAATAGAATTGTTCTCTACTTTATTTTCTACTTTTGTTTTATGTATTTTTAAAATTAATTTTTTTATCGTATCGAAGTTTAGAAGAATATAATAAAAGAGTTAACTCAATTTTTTAATCTTTATTTAATTTTATAATATTAGTTTATATTTAAAAATATTATAATGTTAAGTTTTTGAACATAAAGAATCGCATCAAATTAATATTTTAAGAATATAACTACTATATATTGTATTTATGTCATATTATAATTATAAGTATTTTAATTTATTAAATAATAAAATTTATACATATTATATGAAAAATACTAATATAAAGTAGCTCGCTGTATCATTCGTATTAATAGAGAATTTATTATTATTATTATTATTATGTTTTTTATTAAAATTATAAACTTATTTTTTTGTAAAATTACGAAATTCTATACTTAGAGGACTCGAGTTTTATGATGTATTGATAATTTATTAACTTATTAACTATATTACAATAAAAATTTTATTTGTTATATATTCAAAAGATAATAAATTTAAGTTTTATGTCAAAAAACAATTTTGTTATTATTGAATTTATTTTAATTGATGTGGCCAAACCTAACTAATTAATACCGATTTCATATGTTAAATCAGGTTAGCAAAATTCCTTTATGACTAAAATTTTGTTATTAACATAATATTTGATGATTAACCGATTCGACCAGTTTGATCAGTTTAATTGTAAAATATTTTAAAGGTCTAATTTTTACCTTTTCAATTTGATTTATTTTATAACTCTTGTTATTAAAAACTGGCCAATTTTTAATTAATCGGTTAATTTTTGTTAATTAATAAATTGTTGTAAATTAAAATAAATAAATTAATTTTATTTAATAATTTTAATTAAACTTTAAAATTTTTAAAATAATATTTTTTTAATTCTATTTAAACTTTAATCAATAATACATTATTTTAATTAACTTCGGCCGGATCTCCTCAAATCTCCTAGCCTCTTAATTCTGTACCTACCTTGTCTTAGTTGATCTTGGCCATTTATTTATGTAGGACCTACATAAATAGATGACTGATCTGACCAAGATCAACTAGAACAGAATAGGTACAGAATTAAGGGGCCAGAGGATCAGGTTCCGGCCAAATATAGAGTTCAGATCTTCTCTGCTCAAAATAGGTGTGCCTTTGTGTCTCTTCAATCTCAACCATTGAGAGAAAAAAATGAGTGGTTGAAATTGAAAGAGCAAGGCACACCCATTTTTAAGCTAACTTTAACAGCCGACATTAATTTTTAGCTGCCTTCATGTCGGTAGTTGAAAGAAAATAAGGTAAAATCGTAAATAAAAAATCTAAAGTGGTTCCCCTCCCAGACACACTTATTCCACACTAACTGCGCACCCGGCGCAAGTTAGATGAAGGCTTGAAAGTTATATAATACTTGCAGGTGCCTCTGTAAAACTGAAGCTCTGAACTTCTCTTTCCACTCATTCTTGAATCCATTAAAGGTTTGAACTTAGGCCACCAGAAGACATGGCAAGATCGACCCTTTATTTGCTTCTTCTCTCTCTACTCTACATTACAATCACAGCAAGATCTGCTCCAACTTCTTCTAGTTCTTTGAGCTTCATCAGATCCTCTTGCCGTGCCACTACATATCCTGCTCTTTGCGTTCAATCTCTGTCAGGTTATGCCACTTCGATCCAGAGCAACCAACGGCAGTTGGCTCAGACGGCTTTGTCAGTGAGCTTAGCTAGAGCACAGAACACCATGTCATTTGTGAACAAGCTCACGAAGTTCAAGGGACTCAAGGGTCGTGAAATGGCGGCTCTCAGGGACTGTGTAGAGGAGGTGAGTGACACGGTCGATAGGCTTAGCAAGTCCATCAAAGAGCTCAAGAGCATGGGTGGTAATTCCAAAGGTCAGGACTTTCAGTGGCATATCAGCAACATCGAGACCTGGGTTAGTGCTGCTTTGACTGATGATACAACCTGCGTTGATGGGTTCGCCGGTAAGGTCTTGAACGGTAGGGTAAAAACTTCGATCAAGGCTAGGATTGTGAATGTTGCTCATGTTACTAGTAATGCACTTGCTTTGATTAACAAGTACGCCTCTAAATACTAGCTAATCACAACACTTTTATAATGATGTTGTGAAATGTTGTGATTTATAGTCTTGAGGACGTGCTTCCGAGTTTTGTTCTGTATCAAGTGAAGCAACCAATATATATATGTATAATGTGTGAAACCATCTGGATTCTCTGTCAATTCTTGTACTTTGTTCTTGAATCTGAGTAGATCTATCCTTCTTCAGCTCGTTAGATGCATTTTTGTTTGTCTCTTCCAAGGAATTAAAATTGTCTGTCAAAGAAAGGAGATCCCACTTGGATGGGACAGGATCTTTGGATGTTGAGCTAAAAGATCAAAGATTGTATGTAGAAGCTAACATGGACCACAAAGAAGTGTACATCAAGCAAAAGGGAATCTTAATTTGAAGGTCTTAAATTGTTTTAACTGATTCATGGATGAAGATGACTAATGATAATAAATCTTTAAAATTGAAGTTTGGAAAATTTTTATCATGGGTACGGTTTCGATTATTAATTTAAGGGCTAATTATAAAAAATTTTATTTATTTAAATACATAACTAAATTTTTTTAAATGATTGTTCCATCAGTTAATTCTTGTTTTTTTAAACTATATTACACTAAAATTATGTAGGTATATTATTCTTTTCCTGTCATACTCAAACCTTACTTATATTTATCATCCAACAATTAATAATAATAATTAATTTTGTAAATTTCGTTTCCTATGTCTCTATTGATTTAAATATTTTAACTTTTATTATTTAGTCTAATAATTTAAAATATTATAAATCATAAACAAAAATATTAATTTATGATTAAATTAAAATTTTTATTTAACTCTAATTTATTAATTCATTAAATTACTTTTATAATTTTTTTAAAATTATATCTTGTAAATTATTTTACATATAAATAACTAATATTAAAATAGATACTTTTACCTAATATTTATAATAAACAACTAATATAATTTATTGGTCAAATTAACAATCAAATAATCACAAATACAGTCAATTAATAGCTAATACAAACAGCAGCTGATCGTTAAATATGGCAAAAAATGTTATCTCAGCGCCAAAGCGTCCTTCATAATCCCGAGGTCCATGAACGATATTCATAAATTTTAAGCCAGTACAGGGATGGGAGTGGGGGATCAGGGTGTGAAAGGTCAGCAAGTGGAGCAGACAAAGGACTGATGTAGGGACATTAAATATGCGTTAGGAACGTGAATTGCGGACTTTTGTCTTCTCCTCCGGCGGAAAGTAAAGAATCAGAGGATAAAGATAGTCATGGAGACGAGTTGTTTGAAATCGAATCCTTACGTACGGCTCTGAGTCATAAGTCACATGGTAGCATGAAACGATAAGCATTGATCTGGGTTAAATAATGGCATATGGGTTAGGTGGGTATCTCAAAAGTTGTCAATCAAATATTCAAATATTCAGCATTTATTTCTCCGCCTACCTTGTATCAATTTATTAAATATTTTGTGAAATTTATTAAATAAATAGATGTTCATGAAATAAAGTAAACACGGAATAATTAAAACTACGGATAATAAAATCGGCCTAGTTCAGCTCACTTTTCGCCTGAATTGAAGGGTCAAGCCATCTTCAGCAGTGGCTTTGTCTATTATTTCTAAAACGACATTATTTTAGAAAACACAACGACGTTTTGAAAAATTTTCACTTAAAGCAGGGCAGCCCATCGGGCCATAGCCCGGGCCACAGGCCCAGCTATTGACATTCATAACTAGAACAAATGATTTCGTTTTTGTAGGTGAAATCAAGTTTTGAATTAATTTTAAAAATTGAATGCCTCATCCTTTGCCTAAGAATTTTTTTTAAAACCTTTTGAAAAATTATTTCCTAATTTTTAAAAATTCTTTTTAATTTAGATTAAAAGTAACGAATCATCATCACCCAGTCCAAAATCCCGCAATGAAGCGGGGTCTGGGGAGGTCCGATAGTACGCAGCCTTATCCCTATATAGTAGAGAGGCTGTTTCCGATAGACCCACATGCATATGAGACAATATATGAATGATGAAGGTTCCAGAAATAAAAACAGGTGCTGGTGAAAAGATTAAAAACTTAAAAAGTCATGCAAATGTGACAAGAAGATTTTTGAAATAAAGAGATAAATATAAATGTGATAAAATAATTAGATCTATATATAATATGACAATTTTACTTAATTTTAAATTTTAAACTAAATTTATTAAATATAATTCAAATTAATAATTTATTACAATTATCATAAATTATTAATTTAAACAAAATTTAATTTAATCAAGACAAATTTAGAAGTTGAGTTGAGTTACATTATTGATCACTCTTTAATTGATTTATTTGAAATATATAATTAATAAATTATTTTGTGTTATTAAAATTTTATTTTATTTAAAAATGATAATTAAAAGTTTTTATTATAAAAAATATGATAGGGTTGTTGGAGAGTGCTTTTGTATTATTTAAAACATTTTTTTGGGTGACTTATACATTTATATAACAATGTATTTGCATTTGTAAATATAAATCATTAAATAATAAAGAAGAAAAAATATAAATACAAAAAGCCCAGTCCAATGGGATGGCCACCACCTTTAACTGATATTTGAACAAGCCCATTGTTCATTAACAGGTGCAAAACATTTACTGCATATAATATTGAAAATTTTTCAAATTGCCAACTATTTAATTGATTATGTATAATTATTTAAAAATTGAGCTGATTCGTCTATAAAAAAACCTTGAAATAGCTTTTTCAGTTCAGCTTTTAGCTTTTCAGTTGATTTAGTTTAATAATATTTGATGACAAAAATTAATTAATTTACTAATTAATCGATTAGTTTTTCGTAAACTAATAATATTTTATAAACCAAAATAAACTTATTAGTATTCACTTAATTAATGATATCTTTTTTAATTAAACTTTAATTTTTTCAATAATTAAGGATAATCTTCTTTAATTTTATTTATCTTTAATCGACTTTATAATCATCTAATACTGATTAAATCTTTTAAACCTTAAACCTCTTACCTTATCGGTTTAACTTATGTTTCGCTTTTAAATTAATTATGTATGTCAAATCTCTAGGCTACCAAATCTTTAACCTTTTATTCTCACATTTATTATATATACATATAAAATAATCTTGATTGGAATTAATAATTATATTTATTTGGGATTCAATTTTAAATTTCAATGAAAAGTTAATTGATGATACTTTTTACTTTGTATATATTTTCAATTTAATTTGTTTGACCATCCATGAAATTAACTTTTTAAATCAATGTAAGCATGACTTCAATTTTAAACCTTACATATTTTATTTTAAGTTCAAAGTCGCTTGTCAATTAATTAATTGTCGTAAAAAGGGATTTTTTTGAAATTAACAAATTAAAAATAAGTTGTTGTATTTACAAGAAATTTGATTTTTTTTTTGGTGAAAAGATGGGGCATAGCCCAAGAAAGAAATTTGATTTTAGAGCTATTCAAATATTAATTAAAATAACGATCCAATCAAAATTCATCCTCGACTACAATGTTCCATCTATTGATGATCTAGAGTATATTCTAGCAAGTCAGGCTAAATTATATATGGATTGAATAAAACTTACGTCGATCCATGAAACGGATGACATAGAGATCACCAAAGTTATATTTTCTTATAATGATGGCAAAGATTAAAATAATGGTTGTAAATTAATTACGCTCTAGTCATTGTGCGGATCCGAGAAATATTAAACACTTCACCAATGGGGAATGCATCTATTAATTTCTAAATAGTTAAGACAAGATCTGAATATGAACTGTAGGATCTGCTTGGTTGGTCGATAAGACAAAGAAATCCCATTTTCCATTCGATTCAAATAAAGTCACACGTTGATTCTTAATCAGGTTGTCATCTTCATCGTAAGAAATCAACTGGGTATTGATTCATTTTGGAGTTTACTTTCACTAATCAGCACCTTAAAACCCTAACTTGACCTACTCATTAGTCTCTTTTGCTTGCGCCTGAGGGTTTGAAGCCAAGCAATTATGAGAAACAACAACAGGATTGGTATATCATAGCATTACTTCATATAGAAATGAACAAGTTAAACCAGCTAGCTGGCGAAGAAAAGAAAAGAACTGGTATTAGTTGAGCCTGTTAAGAAGAGCCAACACGTTACTTGTGAGCCTCGAAAGGTTAATTACATTCGTGGTGATCTTGCTCTTCACTGCTGCACTTACCTTAACGTCGACAAATTCATCCGTGCACGTAGTCTCATCAGTTAAAGCAGCACTAGCCCATGTTTTAAAATCCTCGAGTGAATCAGAACTGTTTGTTTTGGACAAACCTCGTATACACTGCTTGATCTCAGAAATACAGTCACCAACCTCCTCCAAGCAGTCTTTAATGATGTTAACTTCAGTCTTGCTTAACCCTTTTTGCTTCGATACGCTTTTAACAATCCAAGAACTGTTAGTAGCAGCCTGGAGAGTTACTTTTAAGGCCGTGACACAAAGTTTTCGATCGTTGGTTTTGATTGTGGAAGTATAAGGGGAGAGGGACTTGTAGCAGAGTTTTGGGTATGTCGTAGAATTGCAAGCCGTTTTGAGGTATTTGGTATAGGTATCGGTTGGAGTAGTTGATGCAAGAGATATCAGAATGCTGGACATGAACAAGAGAAACGAAAGAAGAAAGGGAAGAACATGGTACGAGGATGATGAACTCATGCCTGTAATGGATTTAGTAGCTTCCATGGATTTCTCTATTTCTGTTTTGCATTGAAAGGTGAGCTTTTTGTCCAATTTATAGGGACAGTTCTCAGGAGGATACGTTTGTGCAAGATGGAATTGCACGTGATGATTTGTAGATTAGAACGTGGAGATGAGTGCGAAATAGCCATATTCGGCAGAAGAATATGTACAATATTTGCTGGCTGCGATGGTGCAACTATTAATACATGTTATCCTACCTGTATGTTTTTTTTATTTTTCTTACATCAGCAGAATCTAAATAAACTATTAAATGTATTGATAAGAGATAAATTAAATACGATCAATCTTAATGATAAATTAAAAGAGACGAGACTTAATTCTAACATGTTAAGAGAAGATGCTTTGACATTCGAGTAAAAAAATGAGAGAAAATAGCACTTAAAAATTGTTAGAAGAAAAAAGAGAGACTTAAGATGAACTAAGGTAAAGTCATCAAGAATGATATAACTTTGTTGGAACTTACTGAGAATATTGCCTGCAATAGAAAATTTTGACATACTAAAATACGGATAAATGATTTCATATAGAGAGGTCTTTATCATTTTCTTAAGTCTTCTAAATTTTTTTCTTTAAGTCATTTATTTTATAGATACTCTTTATATTTTGATCGAGTAATACTTTTCTTCTAGTTAGTTAACCTAATTAGGTTCTTACTTAGTCTATTTATTTTATTATAATGACTGGTGTGATTTATTCTTGTACTTATCTCTTTTTGGCCTAGTTTGTATATTTATTTACGTATTTTATCTTATATTATTAGTCTTTACCATGTTCTATATATGTTTTATTACATATTTTTAAATGTTTAGTTATAAATATTTATTGATATTTTGCATTATTATTAATTTGCATTACATGTTTGTTTATTAAAAACAACTTTACATATAATTGAACCTCCCAAACTTCATATTTTAGCAGTATTTTTGTTATTGTTATTTACTACTCTATGAAATATCTAAAATGTTTGATAATTTTTCAATATGATTAATGTAATTTTGAATAATTCAAATATTTTTAGTATAAAATATTATTTTCAAAAGAAGTCATTAACATTTGAATATAAAATATCTAAAAATGTTTGATATAATTTTTTTGTTTGATCTAATCAATCATTTAAATGTATTTCTTCAGTTATAAATCAAGCTAAAAATTAAAAATTAACCTAAAAATTAAATTATGTTATGTGATATTTTTATTAAAAATTAAAATTAATAATATGTTATGTGATATTTTAAACCATTATTAGATACAGCCGTCAATAAAATAATGCCTCGGAATATACTGAAAGGTCAAAAGCTTAAAGCTTTGGCCATGTGACTGCCTATAATATAGGTACACGTCTCATGATTTTTCAACAAATAAGTCACGTAATAAACTCAAATACATTGGGGCATATCACGTGTGTTGAAGCCTAAAGGCTCCAACGACCGTGGAACAATGCTACACCGGCGCCGAAGTCCGCGGAGACTTCCATTTCGTAGGAATAGATTAAATTTCTCTTTACTCTAATAATACCACTTTTATATTATTAATAAAATTATATATAATTAATAATAGAACAATAATTAATAAAATTTTTATTACTGAAAAATAGAAAATATAAAAAATTATTCTTTAATTGTTTGTATATATTTATGTATAAATAAAATATAAATATAAATCACATATAATAGAATAAAAGTTATTGAATAATTAATAATAATATTTTTATATAATTAATAATATATTGTATATAATTAATAATAAAATAATAAAAGTTTTATTACTTTAAAATAGAAAAT
>JAOSBN010000006.1:39848489-39870892 GCA_027563595.1 Erythroxylum suave | reverse complement strand
TATGGTCCATTCTCGATGATATCCCAAAGATCAATGTGTGTGGATTCTATGAAGAGCCGCATCCTGTCCTTCCAATAGTGATAATCTTCACCATTGAACGCAGGAGATCTTGTGACAGAGTCACCTTTAGCTATAAAAACATGTGATTCTGCCATAGATCTTTATCCTCACTTTGTAAAGGTGGTTCTTCGAAACCGAGCTCTGATACCAATTGAAGTAAATCACACGTTAGTATAGACTTTACGTATAAGAAACTTGATACACAGAAGGGGGATTTGAATGGTGTATCCTTTTTTTTGTTAATACAAGATCTTGCTAAAAACTTCTCTTTCTTGTTAAAAAGATATCATAATGACAATACAAAAATTATTACGTAGTTAAATTGCAAATAACTTCTATATGATTGTTTAACAACAAAGTAAACTAAAGTAAAGGATAGAAAGTAGATGCTGCGTTTTTATATTGGTTCACCCCAAACTGTAGGCTACGTCCAGTCCTTAGAGTTCGTCTAAGTGTTTCACTATACTCCAAACAATTACAAGTATTCTTTTTTCCCTTCCAGAGCCTCTTCAGGTATCTTACATAAAGTATTCTTTCAGCTATCTTAGCCTCTCCAGGCTATCTGCCTTTTCTTTCTCTCACTATAAAAAGATATTGCGAGCTATTGTTATAGTATTAGCTCTCTCAGTATCACACTACAGACTCGTAAGATTCGTCAGATCTGTAAGGTTCATTAGCTTTGTAAGATTGTAAAATCTTCGACTACGACTAGTATTTATAGCCTCAGTCTCTAACTGCTTCTTGATCTTTGATAACCGTTTCTTGATTTTTGATAACCGTCATTTAGTTGAGTTCTGTAACTAACTCCAACTAAGTAACTATTCGACATACTTCTGTATCTTCATTGTACCGTCTGTGTTGTCTTGCATCTATATTGACTTTGCATCTATGTTGTCTTGCGTCTATATTGACTTCGCGTCTGTGCTTTCTTGTGTCTGTATTGTCTTTCGTCTATATTTTCTTCTGCGTCTATGTTCTCTTCTGCGTCTACATTGTCTTGCGTCTGTGTTCTCTTTTGTATCTATGTTTTCTTGCGTCTGTGTTCTCTTCTGTGTCTATGTTGTCTTACATCTGTGTTGACTTTGTCTATGTTCTGTACTTCATCTGCACACTTAACACACTTGTCAAAGCGTTCATTTGTTTCTAACATTATTATTATTTGATTGTAATCAAAATTAATCATCGTAAAGTCTTCTTGACTTAACATCTCTCTCTTTAGAAATTTTCCAAAACTTAGGAGAGAAATCAACTAGTTTCGGTGATGGATAAATAGGGAATTTTATGCAACAATTAAAACCTCTAATGATAGAAAACTTCACAAGTTGTAGCCTTGACAGATTATCTAAAAGCCAAAGTTCATAAGTGAGCAAGATGGTGTCTTCGGAGAAAAACAATAAACATAAACTTTTGTGAAGAAGAAGACTTTCGGTGAGAGCATGGAGAGGGCTGCAGAAAAATTTCTCCTAATGCCTAGGTTTCACTTTTTTAAGGCTTGAAACATGTCACTCTTGCATGTAGCCCATTTTTCATCAATGTAAGGCTACCACTTGTCACTTAGTAATTTGTCTAATTGTCTCACATTCCTTGATCCATTTGTTACTCCATAATTTGTCTCTTAATTTCTTTATTTTTCTTATTCTTAAGTACCTCAAATTTTCAATAACTATCCGAAAATTCACCAAAATTTTGAAATAATAACTATTATCACTAAATAAATTTTATAACACAATTAATCCAAAGTTCATACTTTAATCACATTAAAATCACTTATACTCAGAAAATGTCAATGAATGCATGTACAAATATTTGTATGTGTCCAAAATTGCGTATGCATATATAAGTGAAAACTCAATTATGCAAAGCATAAAGTGCACTAAAATTCCTTAATATTCTAACCCCTAAAAGGGGGTGTTACAATTCTTCCCTCCTTAAGAAAATTTCGTCCTTGAAATTCATACCTGATCCAAATATTTGCGGATACTAAGCTTTCATAGTTTCTTATGGTTCCCATATTGTTTCCCCAAGTCCACGATGTTGCTAGAGTACTTTTACTAAAGGGATTTGCTTATTCCTAAGTTGCCTAACTTCTCGGGCTAATATGGAAATTGGTCGTTCTTTATAATACAAATCTGGTTGTACCTAAATTTCTTAAACTGGAATTTTATATGTCACATTATACTGGTATTTTCTTAGCATAGAAACGTGGAACACATCATGTAACTTGGCCAATTCTTCAGGAAGAGCCAATTGATAAGCTACTAGTCTAACTCTTTTACGAATTTCGTAAGGGCTAATGTATCGTGGACTAAGTTTACCTTTCTTACCAAATCGAAGTACATTCTTCCCCAGTGACACTTATTGCCTACCTAATACTCAATATCTCTCCTTTTTAGGTCAGCATAAGACTTCTACCTATCACTGGCAGCTTTTAACTTTTGTTGAATAATCTGAATCTTTTCTTCAGTATCTTTCACAATTTCAGGCCCGATAATCTTGCTTTCATATTCCGTGATGGCTTCTAATTAATAATCGCTTCTATCTTACTAGGATCAACTCGAATTCCCTTAGAAGAGACAACATGAGCTAGAAATGATATCTCCTAAAGCCAGAAATCACACTTACTCAGCTTAGCGTACAACTATTTTTCCCATAGGGTCTATAATACAATTCGGAGATCTTCAATATGGTTCTGTTCATTCTTGGAATAAACCAGGATATCATCTATAAACACCATAACAAATTGATCCAAATAAGGCCTGAACACTCTATTCATCAGATCCATAAATGCTGCTGGAGTATTAGTTAAACTGAATGGCATTACTAGAAATTCATAGTGTCTATAATGGGTCCTAAATGCAGTCTTTAGTACATCCACATCCTTCACCTGAAGCTAATAGTACCCCAATCGCAGATCTATCTTTGAAAACACTCTTGTATCTTTCAACTGATCAAATACATACTTATTCTTCACTGTGACTATTCAATTGTCTGTAATTGATGCACATCCGTAGTGTGCCATCCTTCTTTTTAACAAACAACACCGGTGCTCCCTATGGTGACACACTGTGTTGAATAAAACCTTTATCCAGAAGCTCTTGTAATTGCAACTTCAACTCCTTCAGTTCAGTAGGAGCCATTTTGTATGATGCTCTGGATATAGGGGTAGTGCCAAACATAACTTCAATAGATAACTCCATATCCCTTTCAAGAGAGAGTTCAGGCAATTCCTCCAAAAACACATCTGAAAACTCATTCACCACCAGAATATCTAGCAATTTACCAACCTCCTTCTTGGAATCAATTACAAAAGCTAGATATGCTTCACATCCCTTCCTAAGAAGCTTTTGAGCTTGCATAGCAGATACCTCATTAGTTAAAGAACTAGTACGAATGCTATGTAATATTATCTCTGACTGACCGAGTCTCTTAAACATAACTGTCTTAGTATTACAGTAAATTACTGGCCAATGCTTACACAACCAATCCATACCTAGAATCAAATCAAATTCATATAAAGGTAATCTGATCAAATCTGCTACATAATTATTTCCTTGGATCATAATAGGATAGTTCCTAAACACTTGATCAACCAACACACTACTACCCAGAGGACTAGTCACATACATGTAATACTCTAATTGATCTATAGGCACCTCCATATCAAACATTTCTCCAACACAGATATACGAATGAGTAGATCTAGGGTCAATCAATGCATGCATTTCAGAATTAAAGAGAGAAACAATACCAACAATAACATCAAGTGCATCCTGATCCTCACAAGCGTCAATGCATAAGCTCGAACCGAAGTCGAAGGCATAGTTAGTTGATTTACAGTTTCTGAGTAGGAACTTGGATTAGTCTTGTTTTAATTATATCCTCCTCGACCTCTACCTCATCCTCTATTCCCAGCAGATGCATAGGAGACCTCTCCACTGGCTTGTGGTATCTCAGACTGTCTTAGAGGACAATTTGCTATCATATGCTCAGTACTGCCACAGCAAAAGCATGCCCCGTAGCTCTCCAACAGACACCCCAATGATGAACAGAGCAATGAGGGCACTCTGGGACACCAGAACCTCGGTCCCCAGAGGAACCCCTACTAGAGACAGCCGATGTGGGAAAGTTTTGTCGTCTTTCCAGAGTTACAAATCTCTGAACAACTTCTGGTGCAAAGGAAGTACCTTTCCGACTTTGTTTACTTGAGGACTGACCTCCTTTAATAAAATCCCTCTGTTGACTTCTTTCTCTCCTGACCATTTCCTGTCTCTATATTTTCATTGCAGCCTGTACCAGCTAATGTTAAGTCGCTAGCTACAACAAAGTAAATGCCGTCAGATGCTCCTTGATGATATTTTTCAATCCATCCTCAAACTGATGACATCGGAACTTTTCAGTAAGTACAAAGGTTAAGGGCGTACTTACTAAGTCAGCTAAACTCCCGACCATACTCAGCAACTAATAAGTTTCTTTGTTTCAGACTCAAAAACTGCCTCCACTTATCCTTTCTGTAAGCCTCTTTCATATATTTTGCTTGGAACTCTTTGGTGAAGAAATTCCAAGTCAGAGGCATCGGTAGTTGAGGACACCTTATAACAAACTTCCGCCATTCATAAGCTGCTCCCTGCAGAAGGAAGACAGCACAGTGCACCATCTGCTCTGCTGGACAACTGATCTCATCCAACACCCTCTTCACCTTCTCTATCCAGAATTCATCTCTCTCAGATTCCTTTAGAGATGCCTCAGTAAATTCCTCCGCTTCATACTTCCACAGTTGATCAGTTGGAGCCTTGGGTGTAGTCATACGATGCAACGTCATCAAATCCTGGGACAACTTAATCAAAGCCTCTCCCTGAGCTGGAGGAAGAGGTGGCACCTCAGCTTCACCTCGATTAACCCTAGAGGGTTCAGATATTACTAGACGAGTTTGCTCCGGCTGATTGCTCTCAGCAACTTCGTTAACTGCATCGCCAAATTCTTCCATTGTTAGACAAAAAAAAAGGGGCACTACATTATGCCAAAACACAACTTGTACACCTAAATAGAAGCAATAGTTAAGCACTGGTTAAACCAAAATCACCCAAACCATGCTCTGATACCAAAAAGGTGTGCCCCTGGGAGGATAGGTGGATGCCACATAAGACAGTACAAACAAACCAAAACATTTTATAGAAACATAGCATTCAAAAATCTTCCAATGGAAGCAATTCAGAACAAACATACATCATATTGAATGAATTTAATACAAATTTGTTCCAAAATTGAAACCAACTTGAAACATAGTTATTAACAAAATTGACAACAATTTAGAATAATACATTTTATAAACAAGCCAAAATACATTCAAAATACATTTTTATCAAAACAAGACTCAAACTCTATTGGCCATTGTGGTTGATTCGTCCCAATCTTTATAATCCTCATTTTGAGCCTACACAGGCCAAACCCACTATGCTAAGCATCTAGCTTAGTGAATAATAACTAATCTATATATAAAGTGATAACTCATCATATTGAATCATGTAATAGCATAAGCATGCATTAACAGATTGGCTTAAAAATAAAATAGACATAATGAATTTTAGAACAGATTTTATAGTTAACAAAGTTGAATATCAAAAGAGGGTATAACCCTTCAAAATCACAATACAATTTTGTTTATGTCAGAATCAAACATATCAGAACACAAAATCAAATGACTGCTAAGCTATTTACAGAAGTCGGTAATGGGACTTATACAGGAGAGGCCGAAGTCTCGACACCAAAGTGTCACAGGAGAGACCGAAGTCTCCACACCAAAGTGTCACAGGAGTAGCTGCAAACCTTTCTAGGTATGCCTATTTACCCACAACTAGGACTCAATAGCTTTAAAACTAAAACAAAGTCATTTCAGACATTTCATGTGCAAAGCAAGTAGTCATTCATATTCACATGCAAGTAGCACTTCCAATGATATAAACATGCATCAAACGCCTCAGACAATCATTGTTTGGAATTCAGAACACAATCAACATAAACCAAATTCAACAAACAGAACAAAGTAAGGAGTGACCATCTAAGATTACTAAAAAAAGTTCCCTTATTTGCTTATTGCCTCGGATTCCCGGCAATATTTGGAAGTGGTCGCTCTATGTGTTCCTCTATAACAATTAACACATATACAAATTACTATTATGTATGATTAAGAATTCATTCATGTATACTTAATATGTATGATGCATGTTCACAAAAAATTCTTAGGCATGTTTCCTTACTAAATTGATGTAAAAATCAATTGTACCTCAAAAATTCCAAAATTCATACATTCAATTTCTAGTCCAGCTTTTGCTAGAAGCACCTCATTTGGTTCAACTTTGAATAATCAATAAGATTAAGAAAATGATATATTTCTATAACACTCTCTTCTAGAAAATTGTTCCTCTATGTCTTAAGTTTCTAATGACTCTAAGATCATCCAACTTAATTTAGTATACTAGAAGTTATACTCAAAAGATTTCAAACTGCTCTTAAGCTTCAACAGAATTCTTATCCCAAATTCAAATCTATTATGAAATTCTTAAAGGCAAAATTAGAATTTAATATCTTCATACAATTTGTAGCCTTACGTTTCAAGTTTAACTAAAATCAAGAATCACTCTTTCTAGAAAACTACAGGTCAATATATAATTAGAATACCGAAGTATGTTCAGTAAAACCATCCCAGTTATCATACTTCAGTACAGTCATATTTCTAACTTAAATTCCTCAATCAATCCATTTTATAAAGTCCTAATTTTTGGTGGAGATGAAGACTAATGTCTTAAGAACCCATTGGTTTGATTCCCATGACAATTGGATGTCAAGAGAAGAAGTTATAACAAAAAGTTCAAAGGATGTTCAATAATTAAAAAAAAGTTTCAGAGTCGCGATCGCGACTTCCTTGTTTAAACAACCGAGACGTGATCATGTAGAGACACGATCGTGACTTCCTCTGTTCTTCAATAGAGTCGTGATTGTGCAGAAGCACGATTGCAACCCACTGCATTTTCTTCTTTCTCTTTCCTTCTTTCTCGCCATTTTAACCCACATCCAGACATTTTCAGACAACACTTTTTTCTAATCAAATATTCCTCTACGTATTAAGTGTATAATAACATCAATTTCATGCATTTTGGTTCAGTATCATTCAAGTTATAATCAAAAACCCACAAACTATTTTTACACTTTGACAGAACACAAATTTCGTTTTCAAGCCAAATGTACAAACTCTTAAGGTCATATTTAGAATTCAATTCCTTCATGATACTTGTAAATCAAATTTCATCCAATTTGGACATTCGCAGATCAAGTTATGCCCTAAATACAGACGTATGTTCAGTAAAATTCTGCATATCTCATACTTAAGCTCAATTCAAACTTTCATCTAATTATTCATATCTCCAAATCTGCTTCTTCCATAACCACCCACACATGCATCAACACCATTTACACATGCAGCAATCCATAAGCATGAAAATGTACTCCATTTATGCATGCATCCAGTTACAAACATTAAAACCTCAACAAAAATCATTTACACTATCATAAAACTTACTTGATTAAGCTTCTCTCTGTTCAGAAATTTTCCAGAACTTAGGAGAGCAAACCTGGTTTCAGTGATGGATAAACAGGGGATCTTATGCAACAATTAAAACCTCTAATGATAGAAAACTTCATAAGGTGTAGCCTTGACAGATTATCCTAAAGCTAATGTTCATAAGTGAGTAAGATGGTGTCTTCAGTGAAAAACAATAAACATAAACTTTTGTGAAGAAGAAGACTTTCGATGAAAGCTAGGAGAGGGCTGCAGAAACATTTCTCCTAATGCCTCGGTGTCACTTTTTTAAGGCTTGATACACGTCACTCTTGCATGTAGCCCATTTGTCATCAATGTAAGGCTACCACTTGTCACTTAGTAATTTGTCCAAATGTCACACATTCATTGATCCATTTATCACTCCATAATTTATCTCTTAATTTCTTTATTTTTCTTATTCTTAAATACCTCAAATTTTCAATAACTATCCTAAAATTCACCAAAATTTTGAAATAATAACTATTATCAACAAATAAATTTTGAAACACAATTAATCCAATGTTCACACTTTAATCATATTAAAATCACTTATACAGGGAAAAATGGTGATGAATGCATGTACAAATATTTGCACGTGTCCAAAATTGCATATGCACATATAAGTGAAAACTCAATTATGCAAAGCCTAAAGTGCACTGAAATTCCTCAATATTATAACCCTTAACACAGGGTGTTACAGTTTTTAGACATCTTCAGAGGATTTTGATAAGTAGGATTTAAAGTATGTCTTCTAGGTTGAAAAGTGTGTTTTAAGTGTTTTCTTAAGTGTTAATAATATATTTAGGACTTATATTTATGTCTTTATTATTTTTTGGTTTGTTTTGTTTGATTATTTTTTATTATGAGATACTTATTATGTTCTAGTGATGACTGGAGAAAGGAAATTTCAAGAAAAGATGAAGAAGAAGCTTAAAAAAGGAAGCAACCACAATTGTGCTCCATGCACGATCATGGAGGATGTATGTTGGACAATTAAAGGCTTTTTGTCATTATTGTGCATCCATGCACGATTATGACAGAGAGTGTATGGAGAAGCTAATGTCCACGATTGTGCAAATTCCATAATTATAGGTTGTGAAAATTTTATATCTTTTATGATTTGGGACTATTTTTGAAAAAAAAAAGTGTGGAAGACCTAGAAGGATCAAAAAGTATAAAATGAAAGAAAAACACAAAAGAGGTGACTGAAAGCTCCAAAGATGAGACTAAAAAGAGAAAATTCTTAAAGAAAAAAAGTTGCAAACTTTTCCAACTATAAGATAGAGAATAGAAAACATCCAGAATTCAAACTTCTATTCTTTTCTTTTCTTTCCTTATTATTCTTGAATGTTAATGTTGAATCAATTTGAATATATAGGTTTAGTTATAGATTGATAAAATTTTTTAGGGGTTACTCTTGAACTGTTTGTTAAACTTTACATTCATGATTTAATAAAGATATACTTGTGATGTTTGATGTTTTATATTTAATATGAATAGAGAGATTAGATTAAATTATCTATGTTATGTTCTACAACCACAGTTAGTACCATAATAGAACTATAAACAAGAGATTAATAGGCAATTGAAAAGAGATCTTAATTTTTTATTAGTTACCCTTAGGATAGCTTCAAATCTAATTAGATAGTTAGGAAGAGTTTTGATATGTCAAGAGATCACAATTCAATTATAATATATTTTAATTAGGATTATTTGGTTAGATCTCTAGAGAGGAATCATAACTATTAGATATCTTGGTCCACTATTATTAAATTAAGGCAGTTAAGTGAAAAAGAAAAACAGGGATAGAAATAATTCCTAATCTTCCCTCATTGATTAATCATAAAATTCACTGCTATTTTTTAATTATTCAATTATCAATTTTCTTTAGTTTAGTTTATTTTATAATTATTTTATCATATTATTAACTTTGAAGTGTTACAATAATTGTTAGGTGAATAATATATTCCTCATAGGAACCATACTTTTTTTATACTATAATATACTATTTATATACTTGCAATGTAGATAAGTTTAAATTAAACTTTAACAAGTATTTTTTTGTTCTTGTTAGGGATTGATAAGTTAGCATATATCACAGTTTTAGATGCTTTGATTTAAGGATTTTAACACTGTCTATTGTGAGATTGTAGGTGCATGAACATTAGAGCAACTGGGAGTTTAAGTCAACTCTTAGATACACAAGTTTCTGACATCATCAATTAAAAGAGGGAGATTCAAACAGCAAGATGCTAAAAAGTTAAAAGAGAACAGTGGCAGAAGAAGGGAACTAAGGAGGATATAAAAGAACCCTCATAGACTTTATATATCTAGGTTTCAATGCTAACCAACAAGGGATTACAAGACTACCAGTGCAGATAAATAATTTTGAGATTAAACCAGCTTTGTTAAACTTGTTGCAAACTAATATCCAGTTTTATATACAGGCTAATGAGGATCCTAATGCTCATTTGGTCAATTTCTTATAGATATGTGAAACATTTAGGTATAATAGGTTATCAGAGGATGCAGCCAAGGTGAGTTGATTCCCATTCAAAGAATATGATGACAAGGGAGAAATTAGTAGAAGCCTTTTTGTCTAATAATTCTCCTTAACAAAGACCATAAGGATCATAAAGGAGATAAAAAAATTTTAGCAAAGTGAAGGGCAATCATTGTACAAAGTGTGGGAAAGATTCAGTAAGTTACAAAAGAGCTACCCACACTACAACTTACCTAAAGAGTTCCTTTTACAGACCTTCTACAATGGAGTAAATCCACCCACTAGAGGTACCATTGATGTAGCAATTAGAGGTTAATTAATAGCCTAAAGTAGCATGCTTGGACAAGTAAATAAATAGCCTAAAAGCCACCTCTTCTAGCCCACTTAAAGTAATAAAAAAGGTCTTATTATAGCTAATTGCTTCCTAGAAGAGAGCAATAATATGCAATATAAAGTACTTTATGAGCTCTATGTCAACAAGAAGAAATAATAACACTATTAAGGTGTTGGTAGATGATACAGGTTGCAAACAATAAGATCAAGAAAGTAAGAAAAGGGTTACATTTGACTACTTTAGTAAGTAGTATGGAGCTGAAACTCGAGTCAAGGAGATAACAAAAGAGGTGATTACAAGAATCAAGAAAGCTAATGAAAAGAACAAGAGCCAACTAATTAAGGAATTTAGACGGGATGAAATAAAGGATATTGTCTTTTTTATGAACCACCCTAATAAATCCAAGGACCAGATGGATACAATGGAAGATTTTTTTTTCAGAAAAATTGGGATATGTTAGGAGAAGAGGTTATAGAAGTAGTGTAAGACTTTTTCCTTAAAAAATCATCCTCAAAGAGTGGAACACGTCATATATATGTCTCATCCCTAAATAAAGCAATGCAGAAAGACTAGAGCAATCAAACCTATCACTTACTGCCACTTCCTATACAAAATAATCACAAAGATTATGGAAAATAGGTTAAAAACAAGCTTGCCAAAAATAATTAGTCTTAAGCCAGACACTTTCCTAAAGGGAAGGTCAATAAGCACCAACATACTCCTTTGCCAGGATCTGCTGAAAGGTTACAATTTAAAGAGGAAAATGAAAAACTACATAATTAAAATGGATTTATCTAAGGCATATGATTTAGTCTATTGGAATTTCCTCTTTAATATCATAAAAGTAATAGATTTTGTAGAATTATTTAGAGATTGGGTAAAGGAGTGTGTAACCACTGCTTCTATGTCATTTTAGTGAATAGGGAACCTACCAAATTGATAAAACTAGGAGAAGACTTAGGCAAGGGGATCCTCAATCCCTTCACTTGTTTGTACTTTGCATGAAGGCCCTAACTACTTTCCTTGCTAGGAAGACAAGAACACATCCTAAATTCCAATACCACTATAGATCCAAAGGTATGAAGCTAACCCACTTACCTTTTATAGATGACCTACTATCGTTTTACAGGGTTGAAAGAAATTCCATTAATATACTCGTGCACTCCATGGAGGAATTCCAAGAGATGTCAGGGCTAAGATATAACCCTATAAATGGTTGATATTATCTATCAAGCAACTCCAACAATGAGGCAGTTTACAAAGCAAGAGAAATCAGGATGAAACAAGGAAATTTACCATTCAAGTACTTAGACGTCCCAATTTCACAAAGAAGAATAAGTGTATTGATTGTAAACTATTGTTAAACTCCATTCATGGAAGGGTAAACCAGTGGAGCAATAGGTTCCTAAGTTATGGAGGTAGGCTTCAACTAATATAATCAATTCTAAGTAATGTTACAAACTACTGGCTCAATCATTTATCTATACCCAAGAGTATAATCAAGGAAGTAGACAAGAAACTACAAGATTTCCTATAGAATGGCTCGAATCAAGAAAGAAGCAAAACAAATATAAAGTGGACCTGAATTTCCAGATCAAAGGATTAGAGGGGCTTGGGAATACATTCATCAAGGGTGATCAATGGAGTATGTATGGATAAAAACCTATAACAGTTGTTCAGCAAAAAGGAGGACTTATAGGTGAAGTGGATACACAATGTGTTCATTAAAAATGACAGCATTTGAACATTAAAGCATAAGTAGGACATGTCAGGGATACTCAAGGAAATCCTAAGCATAACATAGTAGATGCAAAGCTTAGTGTTCCATAACACACTTAAAGTGGGAAAAAGTTAGAAAAACCAGCTAAGAAGAAGGTTAAATTCCGCCAAGAAGGACGCCAAGATAAAGAAGATAAAGAGGGACATAAGAAGGATGAGCCACCATATGTCCCAGCACCTCCATATGCTCCTAAGATTTAATTCCCATAAAAGTTAAAGAAGAATTAAATGGATGCAATTTGCAAAGTTTTTAGAGAAATTTAAGAAATTACAAATTAACTTGTTCTTTGTGAATGCCCTAAAGAACATACCCAATTACGTGAAGTTCCTCAAAGATATCCTATCAAAAAAACAAAAATGGGAGTATAACCAAGTGGTCTCCCTGATGGAGAATTGTCATTCTATAATTACCAACCATATGCCTTCAAAATTTAAAGATCTAGGGAGTTTTACTATGCCATATGTAATTGGGAATTTATAATTTCCTAAATATTTATATGACTTAGGTGCAAACATTAATCTTATGACTTTCTATATTTCAAGGAAATTAGGGTTAGTAGATGTGAAGCTAACTTCTATACTTTTCAGTTGGCAGATTATTCAATACGGAAACAATTTGGTGTGATGGAGGACATGATAGTCAAAGTGGACAAGTTTATTATTCTTCTAAATTTTGTAATGTTAAACTTTAAAGAGGATCAAAACTATCCATTTATTTTTAGTAGACTGTTCATGAATATAGAAAATTGTTGGTCAATGTCCATAAAGGGAAAATAATTATTTGGATTGGTTACAAACAATTTAAGTTCAATATGAATATAGTCTTAATAATCCGAAGGAGGGAAACTATTATATGAAAATTAATATAGTGGATGAGTGTATAAAAGAGAAAGAGGAGAGCCATAAGAATAACCAGATGTTTAGGATGAGGGAGAATTAGAGAAGGATGATTTGGGTGAAACATCAAGGAAAAAGATCTTAGTGAGGAAGGAATCACCCATGCCAGCCTCCATTAAGAAACCACCCACTCTAAAGTTCAAACACTTACCCACACCGTAGATATATCTTTCTATATAAGGGTCATACCATACTCATCATAATTTCAAACAAACTATATGGGCAAAAAGAAAAGAGGGTGGTAGAGACAATTAGAAAGAGGAAATTAAATTGGTAGGCATCATTAGTAGCATTTCATAGGAGTGATTGACAAGGAAGAAATGTAGGTAAAAAATGTGTTGAATAAATGTTTTAAATAAATTTTCTATTCGACTAGCACTTTTTACAAACATTTAGGGTTAAGAATAGGGTTATTAGTAAGTTATGAGTTGTGATATAACTGAGTAACTAGGGCATTCAAGATAAAATGTTTGCCTTCATCAAAATGTTAAAATGACACTCTAATCAAGTTTGATAAAACATAAACTAGTTAAATAATCGAGCGACATTCATGAAAAAGTATTTGTCTTTATGTCAAAAGCCTAGGTTATCATTAAATAAATATAAAAATATTGTGTTTTCGATAAAAGAGAGCCTACTGATCTTTTTGTTAAATGTCAAAAAAATGTCATAAACAGGTATTTTGTTGTGAGTTGTTTTCCACATTAAGGACAAATTGTTATTCAAGTGTAGGGATATATATGCACTTGTATATCATCCAATATTAAAGAAAATTCCCCAACTTGCAATCCAAACCACCTTAAGGAAGACAAATCCATTTGGACTAAAAACTTTTTAAGCAAACTCACAAACAAAATCATATGGCAACATTTACGACCTCCAGGACAACCCTTTTACTAAATAAGTGATAATTTACTAAATTATTACACTTACAGTATTTTGCTATGAGCTGCAACAAAACTAACTAAAAGTTTCAAGGAGCATAAGTAAAAGATAACAAGATGAAAATGGTTATCATATATCATTTGTTTGAATTAGTTTTTGTTTATTTGGATCAAGTTTAGTGAAAGTGGCAGCATCTCTAAAGTTCCGAGACCTACCTTCAGTGCCTGAACTTCTAGAATTAGTTGTTGAAGGCACAATATGCATGGTCTGTCAAAGTGTTTGCTAAATAGCAACTTCGATTCTCTTGTATCTGACTATGGTATGGATGCCATTATGTACAACCTAGTCCAACGCTCGTTGCAATTCGGCATTTGGAGTTTACTCATCTGCGAAGCACCATTGCTCCAATTCCCCATCTGATAAACATGGTTTTGTGGATTGGCAAAAGGACAATGGAATTGGAAATTAGACCATATTGAAGATAAAACATGAAAATAGAATAGGAAAAATTTCTGGAACTGAACTAGTAGGTATAAATATTCTCAAAGAGATCAAAAGATCTATATGTACTACTTAACTATTCTTGAGTTAATTCCATGAGAAGCATGATAAGCATTAGCCATAGGCAAGTTATTAACATATTTCTGACTCGTAGAGAGAGAGAAAGAAAGGAGTTGGAATAGTGGAGCTATCTAGTGCAAATGCAATATGGTTAATAACAATAGTAACAATTAATTGAAAAGTCTCACAATAATATAAGAAGGTCTAATAATACGCAACTTTATTCCTAATTTTTATTAAGAAAATATACATATAAATGAACATGTGAAGATTGAAGTACAAAACCAAAAGAAAGAAAGAAAGAAAGACTTTAAAGAGAGTGAGCTTGCCACTTTTGAGAATAAAGTGGGAATAGGCTCAACCTTGAGTAAGGCTAGGAAGGACACCTACTTTAGGGATAGCTGTCATGAATAATAAAATAGGGTTCACTCTTAATCTTCATAAAGAATAAAATGAGACAAAATAAGACCCAATCTAAACCCTCATAAAGAACAAAATGAGAAAAAATAAGATTCAATTCATTATTGACACTCATAAAGAGAAAAGGAGAAATCCTGTTAGCTTTCTTTTTTTTTCTTTACATATTTTTTAATTTGATTCTTTTAAGTTGTTCTCTTAATCTTAATGTCAATAATTAATGCAACTTACTATATTCTACAACTGTACTATAATAAGGGCTTAAAATAGCTTCTTTAATAATAAAAATATGCTTTAAAACTTACATAGTCAATTTATTGGAATACTTTTTTTTTACTTTATCCATTTTTATACTTTATCCATAACCTATAAACGTTAGTGAGAGTTGAAACATGTAAACTGTAAGATTAATTAAACAAGAACATAATCACATAGATCATGTTAAACAGGATCTTTGCATATGCATAAATAACAAATAATCACATACTTGGATTATTGTTGTATTTTTACCAGTTAAAGACCTTTTCTGCAGATCTTTTACTCTTCTTGTTCTTCGTATAAAAAAGCAATGCTGAAGAAGAAAACACACATAGATTATTCTATTCATTTCGTTCTTTAGTTTTTTACATTCATAAAACTTAACTACCTTTGGTAGTTATTTAAAGAACAATTACCACAATACCCCTTATGGGTATAAAATGATTCATTATCTCCCACTCACACTCGATGGGTTTTAATCTAATTAAAAAGCACTGCAATTCTTATACTTGTTCAATAACTAGTGTGACCAGCATACGATGAGAGTACATTGCCAAATATCTATTAGGAGTATATGACATCTCGATTAACAAATTAATCCTAAGACTTACGTTTCCTTAAGTAAACATTGTATGTTATGCCCTAGGTCATATCTCGCATTTGCACTTTCCTTTGATCTCTTTTAGTTTCTTATGTCATGACTGTATTCAAGTTCTTTATTAAAGAGATGACGGCTATTTATGAATACTTTTCATGCTAGTCAATGATCTAAATAAATGACCTTCCTCTGTTCTCAATTCTCTTTTGAATTAAATTTAATTTGATTTCATAAAATTATTCCATAGGATCGCATCATGCATGATCTTTTGGAAATAACCTAAAGTAGCAAACCTTAAATTAAATTCTCAAGAATGAGACAAGAGTCATAAAGGTATATGACGAGGTTCTTCTTAACCCCAAGGGTCTCACACAATGTAAGATGAGATCTGGAGACTTACATTAATCCCTTTTGTGGTCAGTTTTGCACACATGGTACAAGTCATGTGCTACAGTATTTACCCACTTCGTTTAACTTGAACATCTTACATTCAAGAAATACCGTGCAGATGATAGCTCAAACATATTTAATGTTTAACTTGAGTTCACTTATCTACTCAAAACCTGTTCAGAACTCACATCTAGCAACATAAGGCATATATAGTGATCATTAAATGACTTTGAATCAATTTCCTTACGACATTTATGGTTTAAGTTTCTTGCTCTCAATTATCACCTAGATAATAAACTTTAAACATATCTCATCTCTGGCAAGCATAAACACTAGAGATGATTTCCCGTGTGAGAGGGTCAATCTCTAATCTATCTCATATACATGTGATTCATCCCAAAATATATTTGTACAAAACATATATATTCATGAATCAAATGATACACAATATATAATCTTCATCATACATTATATCCAAAATATGACATTATTATAAGTGAACATACACAGAGAAATGTTTATCAGCATATGTCAACATCTACATAGTCCTGGTGACTTTACATGCCCAATGTATACATCTCTGGAAATTGACTTTGTCATTAGATTTGCGATCATATCTTGTGTAGATATATATTTCATGTTCACTTCTCATCGTGCAACTATATCTTTCACATAATTATACTTGGTATCTATATGCTTTGTCTTACAATGAAATTTGGGGTTTTTAGTATAAGTGATTACAGCTTGACTATCACAGTTAATGGTCATTGGATCAATTTCTCTTTTAGTGACTCCCAAATGCACTAAGAATCGATGAAGCCATACAGCCTTTCGCACTATAGTTGAGAATGCTATAAATTCAGCTTCCATTATGGATAGTGAAGCACAAGATTGTTTTCTTACTCTTCCATGATATTTCTCCATGGTTTAGTAAGAATACATATCCTGAGGTAGATTTTCTTTCACTTGATAACATAATGCATAGTCCACAGTTACCTTTAGATACCTCAATATTCTCTTTACTGCTTTCCAATGTGCTTCGCCTAGATTTGATTGATATCTGCTCACCATTCCAACAGCATAACATGTCTTTTACACATCATTGCGTACATCAGACTTCCAACTGCACTGGAATAAGGAACATTCTTCATTTTTTTCCCGTTTTTGTGGCATTGATAGGCAATTTCTCTTACTAAGGCCTTGGCCTTTAGCAATAGGATTATCAATTGGTTTGGAATCTTGCATACAGAATTGTTCAAGAATTCTTTGAATGTGTATCGCTTGTGAAAGTGATAATAATCTCTTCAAACGAATTCTTGAAATCTTGACTCTAAGAATGTATGCCTCTTCATCCATGTCTTTCATTTCAAATGTAGATGATAATCAATCTTTAATTTGCTTAAGGAACACGCAGTCATTACAAGCAATCAATATATCATCCACATATAAAGATAAAATTGTGAATTTATCTTTGAATCTTAACATAAACACGATGGTCTTCATCGATCATTTGAAAATCATACGAAATGATTACGTTATGAAAACGAAGATACCATTGTCTTAAAGACTGTTTCATGCCATAAATCAATTTTAAAACCGACATGCCTTATTTTCTTGACCTGCCTTAATAAAACCTTCAGGTTGTTCCATATAGATTTCTTCTTCTAATTCTCCATTGAGAAAAGCAGTTTTTACATCCATTTGAAGTAATTCAAGATCTATACTGGCTACTATAGCCAAAATAAAACAAATTGAAGTAAAATTCACAACAGGTGAAAAAGTTTCCTGATAATTGATTCCCTCTTGTTGTGTATATATTTTTGCTATAAGGCATGTATTGTATCTTTCGATACTGCCATCAACTTTTCGCTTTATTTTGAGAACCCACTTGTTCCTAATTTCTTTGCGCCCTTCAGGGAGTTCAACTAAGATCTATACTTGATTGGAGCTTAAAGAAGTCATTTCCTCTTTCATTGCTTTCATTCATTCTTCTTTAGCAAGGCTAGTAAAAGCCTCATTTACATTCCGTGGCTCTTCTTCCTCTTGCGGAACAATTATATTAATTTCTCCTTCAATTTCAAAACAACATTAGGGAATTATTCCTTGATTATTTCATCTTAAACGAGGTTCATCATAAACTAATTCATGATGAATTTGATTGCCCCCACTTAGATCAGTCATCATAGAGAACCTTTATGTGGAATTGCTCCCACTTGGTTGAAGTTCCTCATCTTGATTCTCCATAACATACTCATTCTGATCAAGCGTCTCATATAACAATACGTCTTTACATATTTCACCTTGCTTGGGAAAATCATTCTCTAAGAATGTTACATCTCGTGATTCAAATTTTGTTACACCTTCATTACCTTGTTCACCAATGAACACATATCCTTTTGAGTGTTTTGAGTATCTAATAAAAATACTTTTTCTCCCTCTTATGCCTAGTTTCTCATGTTTGTGAGAGAGATCATGAACATAGGCTAGACACCTCCAAGGTTTAAGACTTGACATGTCATGTCTCTTACCAGTCCACAATTCATATGGTGTGTTAATAACTGATTTGATGGGCACAAGATTAAGTACATAAGTGGTTGTTAGCAATGCATCACCCCAAAAGGTGATTGGTAAATTTTTTTAGGCCATCATGTACCTAATCATTTCAAATAGTGTCCTATTTCGTCTTTTAGTGATGCCATTTTGTTGTGGTGTTCTAGAAATTGTTAACTACCTTTATATTCCTTTCTCTTCACATAAAGCCTTTGTTTGACAAGTATTCTTGTCCACGATTAGTTTGCAATGCTTTTATTTTCTTTTCAAATTGATTCTCAATCAAGTTCATATATTTGATGAAACAATTGAATGCTTCCGATTTATGAGAAATCAAATAGACATGACCATACCGAGTATAGTCATTTATGAAGGTGATGAAATAAACTACCCCACGCCTAGCCCTTATATTCATTGGACCACAAATGTCAGAATGAATTAATTGCAAAGGATATAAAGCTCGTGTTCCCTTTCCAAATGGTTTTCTCGCCGTTTTACCAACTAAACAATGCTCACATGTAGGTAGATCTACTTGATTTAGATTACCCAAAAGTCCTTCTTTAGCTAATCGACTGATTCGATTTTGATCAATATGACATATTCTAGAATGCCATAAAGTTGCATCATTGTTGGAAATACTAGAAGTAAATAATGAATAAATAATATTATTATTTTTCTTAAACATATCCAGTATTACAAAATCATCACATAAAAAACCATGACCATAATAAATAGATCCAAGATACAAATCCATTCCACCGCCGTGGAAATTTATATTGAAACCAAGTCTAACCAATATCAACACAAATAAAAGATTCCTACGAATTTATGGAGCATATAATACTTCATGTAGGATAAAGGGTCGCCCTCTATGTTTATCCAATTTACATATATTAATTCCTTGTACAACAACTCTAGAATTGTCACCTTCATAAAGCTATCGACTACTATATGGGAGTTTATGAAACTCAACGAAGGCATTTCAATCCTTCGCTACCTGTTCAGTTGCTCCTATGTCTGCAATCTACAAAAGATGTGATTCAGTTAGAAAAACAAAAGAAGAAACATTCACAGTAAAAATGTTTGTATTACAAATTTGTACCAATGTTTGCACTATAAAGATGTACCTTTTTAGGCTCGGTATAATCTCGAGCAAAGTGACCCTTATTATCACAATTATAGCATTGAACATGTTTCATGTTCTTCTTCTTGAAGGCATGCTTTCCCTTTCCAAGTTGGTTCCATTTTTTCTTCTTCAATTCCTGAGGAGAGTGGTTGAATTTCTTATTCTTCTTCCAATTATGTCCACCATGATGCTTGTGTTTCTTGTTCATAGCTCCATGTTAGCTAGAACTAACTACATATGCCTCAGAAGACTTCTTTGAGGCTTCAAGATGCTCTTCCCCCAAGATGAGATGTCTCGTAACATCTTTCATTGTCTTGATGTTCTCATTATGAGTTAGGTGCATCTTCATATGCTCCCAACTCTGAGGTAGTAAACAAATCACAGCTTGTACCAATTGCTCATCAAAAAGCTCATGACCAATATCACGTAACTCAGTTACCATATTGGACATTTGCCTCAAATGCTTTCGCAGCGTATCATCTGGGCGCTTCTTATAAGTATCATTTGGTCACTGAAGCACCTCCAAAACGAGCAGTCAATGTGGACCATTTGTCCTTTGCAGTTTCGAATTTACAGAACTCTCGCATTATATCATTATCTATGCTACTCAGCAATGTGATGCAAGCTAAAGAGTTCTTCTTTTTCCACAATTCATATGCATCACAGTTCCTCCTATGTTGGGTCGTAGTTCCCTCCTCAAGAACTTTAATAGTTAGGTTTAATAGTTCAGGAGCTTCTTGCTCCTCTAACACATATTGGATTTTCATACTCCAGATTTCATAATTGTTACCATTGAGTTTCTCACCTTTATTGAGCTCAATAACAATTTTCTTTGAAGCAGTAACCATTTTGAAACACTAAGTTCCTATAATAAGAAAGAAATATATATACGCATTTAATGTCATATTTAATTGTTCATAGAGTAAATAATTTGATCACAATTGCTTATGAAATCAAAAGTCTACTAATGTATTCAATCATCATTCATACAACAATCGAATCCTAATTACCTTACTTTAGACAAATTCCTATATGATATACAAGTAAACGTATTACATACATATCAAGACTTTGTTCTTATAAAATAACAAATTGCATTAAATGTGCTACAACCTACGAATAGTCTATAGGTAACGAACCCTACACGAAAATGAGTTCATGAGTTCGTGTAACACAGTTTGCGAAGCTTGATGTACAGTAGCTCTTACTATTTCTATTGGAAGACACAGTCCTAATCAACTTCCTTCTACTCATCTCTTTAATAAATGTCATCACTAACAGATTATAAGTCTTCTTGTTAGACATATTATTCTAGAGCATTCGTAACAGTTCGCCTTGAGGTTGAGGTAATGTCGCAAGCAAAGTCATATACTTTACTTCAATATCTGCATAAGCTAGACAACCTCCAAAGTATAACTCTTGCATCATGTTATTAATTGAAATAGCATGTTGTGTTAGATCATCTCTAAACACTAAATACATGTTAACTAACTATACATACATGCTGCCAATACGTCTCTTTTGTGCCTCACATCGAATAAGTTTAGCGTCTGCTTAATAATAGGTATCTTCCTGAAAAATAAATTTGCAAGAATCAAAAGAGTCCACAAAATAAACAAATTATTTTGTCTAGCACATAGCGAACTCATGCTCATATAATGGAAATAATTTAATTCTATTAGCAATTTATTGAACTAATAAAATTATGTTGTTAATATCTAATCAATTGGAAACTTATTTCTAATCTAATCATATTCAAATATGAATAAGTCAAATTGAATTAGAAACTTATTTCTAATTTAAATTATAATTGAACTAATCGATTTATCTTTATTTAATTAGAAACTAATTTTTAATGAAACTCCAATCTAATTTTAACTAAACAAATTAGTGTTGATTTAATTAGAAAATAAACCAACGAAATTACTTTACTTCTAAGTTTAATCTAATTTCAATAGGAAATAAACCAATGTTTCTAAGTTTATTTTAGCTGAACAAAATTAGTTTAACTAGGACAAGACTATCACAAGATGGAATTAATGGGTTAATCTCTAATCGCAGAAATGTGAGCCCTAAAACATCTCTAATCGCAGAATTGTGAGCCGAAAGAAAATTGAGTAACTTGTTGATTGAGAGGCCACGTGCCTCTTGCTTGAACATGGGTAACTTTGTTGATTGCGGGGACAAAAAACAAATGCCCTCGTCTCTGCGATTCCTTTTTTATTTTAAACTCTTTGTTGCTCTCATCCCCATCTGTTGCCTTTTGCCTCCAAAGGGTGGATCTCAGCCTTTAAATCGCCACTCACTGGCGGCCATGTCTGCCGCTAGTGAAGGCTCATGTTACGAGTGAAATCGAAAAAGAGAAGAGAAGAGGAAGAAAATAGAAGAGAAGAAGAAATTTGAAAGGAAAATGAGAGGGTTCTAGATTTTTCTTATTCATTTCGTGAATCA
>JAOSBN010000006.1:39801063-39812046 GCA_027563595.1 Erythroxylum suave | reverse complement strand
AACATTAGAGATCCGAATGGAGAGAGATGTAAAGAAGGAAGAAGAGTCGAGAGAAATCCATAAATTAGACGGTGAAATAGTAAAGAATGAAAGGGCAAAATCGACTTTTAGCATAAAAATATAAGCTGATGGGTTGAAACGCTCCTCTTGGAGAGCTTCTTCAAATTCAGCTGGTTGGGTTGAATCAGCCAACCCAACCAGCTGATAACCAAACAACTCAAATAACTTTTTGTTTAAGTCAACCAACTGATTTGAGTCAATCAGCTATTTTTTAGCTGATCAGCCAACAACCAAACAAGGCCTTAATATATATACTAGATAGGTAGGATCGCTCACCTTTTTTTTCTTATTTATGTTTTCAATTTTTAATATTTAGCTTTAAATTTAGTTAAAATATATTTATTTAAATTTAAGTTTATTTTTTTAATTTTATGGAAATCATAAAAGAGTTTCTTTTTTCTATTTTTTATGATTTGATTTGTTATTAATTAAATATATATTATTTAATTATTTAATATATTAATTATTAATAACAATTACAAATAATTTAGGTCTTGTTTGATAATAATCATATTGGGTAATCAATTGATTGAGTTGGCAGACTAAACTCAATCAACTGTTTTTTAAAACACTTTTATAAGAAGTGTTTTGCTCAAGTGAACGAGAAATTAAGAGACGAGAAGACGATTATGCCTAAAAGTTATTACAAAAATTGTCATATGATACAATTCTAAGAGGAGATAAAGAGAGATAAAGTTAGTGAGTTTGTCTTCTCCCATCCCCCTTCTCACCCGCATGCTCGAGTTTTCTTTTCCAAATTTTTTGCTTTAAATGATAATGTTAACTTCTTTTGCTCTATCTCACCAGTAGCAGGTCTGCCATGATATCGTGATGCAGAAGAAAAAGGTTGGAAGCAATGGTTATAACTCTACCAAGAGGGGCGATGGGTACTCGAGGGAAATAAACCATAAAAATAAACTCCCATGGTTGGAAGTTGTGACATTGAAATAAGCCCCCGATAGATAGCTCAAGCCCTTTGAATCTTATCCATCGAAGGAGATAGACTTCCAGACTGAAACCTGCCAACCGAAGGTTTTGAACATTAGAGGATTTGCTTTTCCAAGGCCATCAAATGATAGTTCAATCGTGCCATTCTTTCATTTTCTCTGTATTTTTTTCATTTTTTGAGAAAAAATTTCTTAATTAAGTGAGAATATTCAAAGAAATACTAAAATATAATATTTAAGTTTTTATAATTTATATTTTTTTAATTCATGTCATTATAAGTGATTTTATACGTAAACAATTAATACTAAATCAGCTAACAGGTGATGGCTGATAAAATCCGCATTCGGCTAATCGCTGATAAAATCAGCTAATAGGTGATTACTAAACAAAACCTTAATTTAATATCTACAATTAATTAACAAATAAAATTATAAATAATTTAATTGTATTTCATTTTATAATTAAATTAAATTAAAATAATCAAAGATTTATATTTCAAACAAAATTTGATTTAATAATTAAAAATAAATATTTAAATAGTCCATCTTTAAGAATATTAAATCGCCATTTGAGCCGACTCTTACAACAACAAACCAGGCCCAATTCCTGCTACAAGGGCTTTCCAAGAAATGACAAAAAATTGAATCCCGCTCTTTTTCTTTTTTTTGCCCCTACATCTGTTTCCTTCTCTGCATTTCTATGGCAGATCGAAGGAAACAATTTCAGGGACTAAGCTTGAAACAAGTTCAATATACTTCTGATGATCACCGGAGTTTCTTTCTAGTTCTGTTTATCAAATGGAAAAGGATGGATGAAGGCAGAATTCAACTCCCATATTTTGAGTGTGGCCTTCACATTAACTCCCGTTGCATTGTTAAAGAGGAAGATCCTGGCAGCTCCATATATTGCTTCCGTTGGATATATTCTTGACGTTATGACTCTCCTCCCTCCCTGTCCGAAACTTTCTACAATCGAATGATCAACCTGCATCCAAATCCGAAATTGTAAGATACCCTTTAATCTGATCGGGAACTTGGATTTATCTCTTTTTATCTTTTCCTCACCAGGATTCTCATGCGTAGCTTTTCATTGTCAAGCACAGGTATTGTCGATCCGTAGACACGTTTGAAGACATCAGAAGCCCTCGAAGATCTGCATGAAACAAAACTTTAGATGTGAACTCTGGAAAAAACCAGGAATGAACTTTGCAAAGAAATTGTGAAGGGACCTGGTTTCATCAGCACAGAAGTAAGTTTCAAGACTGCCATTTTTAGTATAAACAGGCCTGAAGAACACAGGAGTGAGTTCTGACAGTTGTGCGTCTGCTAGAACCAGAATGCCAAACGGTCCCATGTTACTTCTGTCGATCGCACCGCCACTGCAACCGTATTCTTCGGTGGTTTCGTTCGAGATCAACTCTGTTTCAAACTCTGCGAATACGTCCAACTGCCAAAGAAATCCAAGAAAGTTACTGCTTAACAGAAATCTATTTACCAACGTAATGCAACAAAAGATTAACGCTAGATTGTTAAACCAAACCTGAGTTGCCGTGCCTATGTCAAGCGGCAAAACTGAACCTGGTCCGACCACCACATCTTTAAACTCACTACTGTTTAATCTTAAGCTCTCTATCTCATCCACTGGCCATTGGAGTAAGTTGGTTCTGGTCTTTTCATCAAACAGTACAGACCTTGGTACTGTCTGCAGGAAAAAACAGTAGAACAACATTGTATTAATCCTCCATTACAGCTATGTCTTACTCAATCCCAGACATAATATTAAGTTTTAAATAATAAATCAAGAGTAGTGTACCTGAACAGAAGCCCAACCCTTTTTCAAGTCATCAGTTTCAGTATCAGTTTCATTGATCCATCCCCACAGAATTCTCCTGTCCTTATTCTGATCATAAAATGTTTTTGAAGCATAGTACCTTCCGTAGTCATACCTCAACCCGATACCCACATCCTCTTTCGGGTTATCCGGCGTCCATTTATCGGCCACCGGGTCATAGGTCCCAATAGCATAGTGATCCACTTTTGTGTCATCCAAACTTGCCTTGAGCACATGCTTCGTTCCTGGCCCGTTAACAGACGTATCCAATCCCTTCGACCCGTTTATGGCAACGGGGTAAAAGTCCACACATTCCCACATTCCTGTACCCGGAACGGCATGCAAGACCCCTTTCAGTAGTTCATAACTTGTAAAGTCAGTGGTTTGGTAAACAAGTGAAAAGCCCGTTTTGTTGCTCTTCGACCCGATTGTGATCCTCCATGACCCATCTGGGCCGGTCCATCCAGTTGTCGGATCTCGAAAATCCTTGAGCCCAATTCCCGGGGGTGGGGTTAGAACCGGGTTTCCTGAGTACTTGACCCAATCAAGGAGGAGAGGATCAGATAAGTTGGCGGGATACGCTAAATTTTGCACCTGCACTGAGGCGTTGGTGGACCCTGTGTAAAGCATTACGATCTGACCACTAGGAAGGAGTGTGGCTGAACCAGTCCAAACACCGTTTATGTCGTACCAATGATCTGGTACCATTGCTAATGGAAGATAAAGCCAATGAATCAGGTCCGTCGATACAGCATGGCCCCACGTAATGTTGCCCCATACTGCTGAATCGGGGTTGTATTGGTAAAATAGATGGTACCATCCTTTGTAAAATAATGGACCTGAAAGCAGACAATAATTTATCCCATCACAATACTTGAGCAAATAACTTATAATGAGCTATAGGTCTTTTGTTTCAGTTATGATGTCTCTATTATGATCTATTAAATTTTATCTATACATTTATCTAGACTCCACACTTAAACATATAGATAAGATTTAATGAAAATAGAGTAATTAGAATAGAGGATTTGATGGGTTGCAATGATCGGCCATAACGAGACAAGTAATGTTTGGAGACTAAATATAAGGATATTTCTTAAAATATTGAAAATATAAAAGATTAAGAGTTTGTTTCACATTAAAATTTATCATAAACTAAGTTTTAAACTTATAAATTAGTTAAATGAACAATTTAAAATGCATAATTAATGAGTTTGGTAGTATTTTACATTCAATTGGACACAAATTTAAAATTGAACTTAAGAAGGTTAAAATGATAAAGTTTGTTAATTTAACATCAAATTAGTAAGTTTAAAAGTCTTTTCAATTATCTCAAAATTTGATTTAACTCGAAGTAATCGTAAATCTTAGTGATGGTAACTTTAGTTTAATTTGATTCGATCTAACCTGAAGTTCATCTGTTCATCCTAAATTGATTGAATTTTGACTCTAAATTCAAACTTTTTTAATTTTTGGGTTTCAATTTAAGGCTGACTTGAACTTTTGGAACATAACATAATTATGTTGAGTTAAATGACGTCGTTTTATCTAACTGTAATCGTATTCAAACTTAAGTCATGATATTTGCATCCAATCGGGCTTCTAGCTGCCCGGTTCGAACCTAAATTCTCTAGAATCAACCCGACTCATTATCAAGCCTAGTCAATCCTATATGTTCAAGCAAGCTCTTGTGTGGAGCCTACATACAGACTAGCATTTCATCATCCCCACAACTCCGAAAAACTAGTCCTATTGCCAGTGTGCGTTCAAGGACTAATAAATAAATACATCTGTTAGTCACCATTTATGTATAGCGATAGAGTGTGTACTGCTCACCACCACAAACATGTGGTCTTGGTGTCAGGTCAGTCCTTGGCAAGTTATCCACATATCTCCTAATAATGTCCACCGTTAGATCTCAACTGATTTCTATATTTTACTACATTATTGATCATGTAATTGAACCGAATGCTAATTCACCAAACAAATTGCAATGTTTCACGTCAGCTTAATATGTTTTCCATGATCATACAAGCAAGGAAAAGTACAAGAAAGTTCGTACCATCAGGATCTGAAGTATGGTTGATGAGATTCCAGCCCACCACACAGCAATGATAAGACGGAAAAATGAAACTGAAATCAGAAGAAGAAGAAGAAGAAGACGAAGATAGAAAAGAACAATAGATTTATAAGAGTATTAAACTATAAACAAAAACCATTTATGGCAAGAACTTAAAGTAGAGATAAGAAACAGTTCATTTCAACGAAGCAAAAGCGGAGACTTTAAGCACACCTACCATTCATCCAGTTTTTTTCAGGTTGGAAATGGTAGGCAGTTCGTTGCCAAGCGAACATGGCATTTGTCCAATTGTAAGAGACTCCATCACCGAAAAACGACGGATTTGACTTTGGTGACACACCTTGAGCCACGCCTCTCGGCTCTGGCGTCGAAAAAGACTCAACTTTATCTTTTGACGTTGAAGGTGACTCGTTCTTGTTCGGTGTAGATAGTGGTTCTTGGCTTTGGTTAATGATTAATGCGGCCAATGATAGTAGGAAAATGACCGAAGCGAGTATCCCAGCAAAACCCTTCAAGGGCCGACGGTGGTATGGAGGAGGTCCGGCGAGGAAAGGCTCTTCAGGCAAGGCAGTGTAGGGCACATGTTCAACGTCGGAGGAGGGGTTGGACTCCATTTGTTTTAGAGTGTAGTGTGGTGTTTTTTAAGATTTGAGAGAAATGAAAATGAGTTTATATAGAGAAAAACTGGGGTTTTGTGGTAATAAATTATGAACTAAATTGGTTGGTGGGTCACGCTGGAGAACACACTCTGAAGATTTGGGAAGAGTTAAGGTTTGTGAGATCAGATCTCCTCTTTGATTATAGTGTTTTTATTATATTTTATTAAATTTTATTTATACATTTATGTGAGAATCAAAGTTAGAATAGAGTAATTAAAACAGAAGATTTGATGTGGAGATTTATGTGAGTAAAAAAGGTTTGATTTTTACTAAGAAACAAAGGTTTTTTTTATTGAAAAATCTAAAAAACATTAAAATAAAGTATTAAAATAAGTTTTAGTTTGAAATTTTGTATTTTGTTAGAAAAAATAATTTTTAAAATACTTGATTTTTATTATCTTAATATTGTTTTTTTTATCTTTATCTTATCCCTTTTTTTTGGTCTTTATCATATCTATTTATCGTTTCTTTCTTTTTGAACATGTTTTTAAATTTTTGTTTTCCCATCTTTTCAATTAAAAGAAAAATAAGTAAAAGGTACATTTATTCCCATAAATGTCTAATTTATTATAAAAAATTATTAGCATTGGTATTGGTAAAACTTTAGCATTGGATCTAATAATTCTTATTTTATTGATTTATATATTTTAAAAATATCTCTAACCCATTTTACATTCTTAATCTCTTGGCTTTTGTCTATCATCTTGTAGTTGAAGAAAACAGTCAGCAACTAGTGCAAGTTTAAGACAAGACTCAGATTTATTTTTGAGGTAGGTGGCATCTTAATTTCATACCTTCTGGTCAACACATGATTGAGGAATTGAAATCACTAAAAGAAGAAAAGAACCAGAAGTGTTGTTTAAAAACCAAACTGACCGATTTATTAATAAGTTAATCAATTTTTAATAAGAATTATTAGCAAAAAATTAGAAATGGCTCAGATATCTACTCTTCTAAGAAGACTATATATGTTGATAGGATTGTTATATTCTTGAATAAATTTTAGGATAATATGAGATAAAAGGATATACATAATTTCTAGTTAGCTTTTATCTAATTTATTTCAAATAAATACAATAGAAATAAATTTATTAGGTAATTATTATAAATTTGAATTGTTATAATAAAAACTTCAGTAGAAGTCTCACGTGGGGTTTAAATACGCAATTTTATCCTTAAGAGAAAAATATTATATTTATATAATAAAAACATATATTAAAATAATAAAGTAATAATAATTTAAAATAAACATAAAAATAAAATAGATATTAAGATGATAATAATAATAATTATATATAAATAAATATTATATAAAAATAATTAATAAAATAAAAAATAAATACATAGCAAAGTCATGTTTTAAAAAATTGAACAAATAAATAAATATATTTAGTCGACTTAAATTTGAGTTTATAATATTATATCATAAGTTTATTTTAATGATAATTTTATTTTAATATTTATAAAAAATATTTTATTAAATAAAATTACATATTATTAAATTTTTTTAGATATTGTATATTAACAAAATTTATAAATAGTATTATGTGTCGTAGAGTTGATGAAAGTTAAAAATAATTATTTTATATATCAATTTAAACTGATAAATGGAATGTATTTTTTTTTGGGAAATAAAGAAAAAGCGGAAAAAGATAAGAAAAATAAACTCCACGTGACGATTACCTAACATCTACTTTTCAGCAAACTGGAAAGCCTACTTGAGTGCGGGCCCTCTAATCAGAACAGACGGAGACAACGTGACACGTCGTTCAATTCATATGAATTAATCATATGTAATTTGACCTTTTATATTGAGATAAGTTCTCTTGTCCAATTATACTCCTTTTATTATATTTTATTAAGTTTTTTTATATTTATATAAATATATGAATAAGAATTAATAAAATATAATTAAAATAGAGTAATTAAAGCAGAAGATTTAAACTTTCATCATATTTTATCAAGTTCTAATTCATTTATGAATCTAAAATAAAATTATAGTAAATAAAAATAGATACAAACCTTAATATTAAGTCAAAAAAAATTCGTAATAACAAAAATTTTAAAAATATCACTAAAATGCATGATCCGATAAGTTCATGTAATAAGAGGTTATTTTCGATAGACGCACACACACACATATATATGTATAAATATTAAAATATTAAAAATTTAAATATAAATATACCTAACAAGTAACAAATAATAATAATACGAATAAATAAATATAAAATAAGGTAAAATTTCAAAATAAAATATAAACAAGTAAATTAATACACAAACAAAAAAAGTCAAGTTAATAAATAAATCCAACAATGCACTACAATAAAATATTTAGGCTAAATAGCGAAATATTTAATAAATGAATTTGAATTAAAATAAAATAAATATAGAATAAGATAAGGAATCGAAATAAAAGATAAAACCTAAATAAATAAATGAACAGGCTAATTATGCAATAAATACATAAATATTAAGAAATGTAAACTAAAAATTATAATAAACATTTTCATTTGGAAAATTTTAATTATATAATAATAATAATGTATTTTAATAAATAATTTGACAAAAATAATACTTTATTATTTTTTATACACACATTTTTAATAAATTATATATTATCACTTAGTTTAACAATTAGTAACTTTAAATAATTGATCAACTTAATTCAATTAGTATTGCCGATCCATCCAGTACCCATTCTCGATCACCGTCTTCAAGTTCTTAGATGAATCGTGAAAAGTGGATCTTGCAGTTATATATAAGGGTAATTTTGTAATTTTTTATAAAGTTGATAATTATTAATTGTAATTTTGTTTTTTCAATAAATTATCAGTTAAGTTACGTAATTTGATTCAGAAAAAGGATAATAAAGTGACCCAATAAATGATCTAGATTAATAAGTCGAAGTCTGGGTCGAAAATAGATCTCGATTAGTATAGACTGGTTTATATCACCTTTGTGATGGGAAAGCTCGATATGGAAGTTATATATATAGGTTCTTGCAGTTGTTTATTTCAATCGTAAGTATAAGAATTTTCTGACTCGTTAAGAGAGCCTATATTTTGAGAAAACTGTAAAAGGACTTAGATCACGTCTCCGTGATGAATTCCTACAAAAGCGACAATGAATTTATGATCGTTTAAGCTTTGAAAAGCTCGTCATAATTTGAGGAACCGAAATCAAATATATTCCGCATTTCTTTATTTTCGGTCTTTTACATTTGATCCGAAATACGTAATTTAGGCACTATTACGTATTATACTTGCTACCCCCAAAACAAAAAGTAGGAGGTACTTGGGGTTAAATTGTTAGATAAATGGTGAAAACTGAACCTTATTATCTCCAAATATGTACGAGTTACACAAGGACAAGTTACATGAATCGTGGAAACTTCTCGTTACATCCAAAGAAGTAGGAAGTACCTTAGGGGCAAGTTCTTAGGTGAATCGTGAAAACCGAACATCGTTACCTCCAAACCAGTGCGATCCTTTGTTACTTATGTCTCACGTTATTGCATCACATTCATGAAAAAGCATTTATTACAAATTCACAGTTTATATGTGAAAAGTATTGATTTATTTAACGTTTGATTGGGACAAATTTTGGATAATTTTGTCCTTTTTTATTAAGAGGATAACTATTAATTGTATTTTGTGCTTTTCAATATATTATTAATTAAGTTGTGTAATTTAATCTAGATAAGAGTAATAAATTGACACAATAAATGATTTAAATCAACAAGTCGAAGTCTAGGAGAAAAATAGATCCCAATTAATATAGACTAGACTCATATCAAGTTTGTGATGAGGAAATCCGATATGGAAGCTATATATAAAGGTTAAGGTCTTCTACAATTACTCATATCATTTGTAAGCATACAGATCCTATGACTTATTAAGAGTGCTTACGTTTTGAAAAAACTGTAAAAAAACGCTAATCACATGTTGGTAATCATTTGCTGTGAAGGTTCCAAGTGATCGAAGTTCGCTTTGGGTTGGAACCCACTTCAAAAGTCAAGATGGAACCGAAATTAAATATTTCACATTTCCTTCATTTTTAACCCTTTCGTAAATGATTCAGGACACGTAATAAAATCTATGCTACGTGTTACATACTGTATTGGTTTTATGGTATTAGACGAAAATTGAGTTACACTTTTTTAATATATGCTAAATGGACAATATTGATTTTTGTTAATTTAAAATAATAAATTTTTTTTAAATATATTTGATTTAATTTATTTAACAAAATAACTTTTTTCAATTAAACACAACTTATTTGGACTGATTTATCTCACGCTTTAACGAGATTTTTACTGAATGTTATTATTGTTACTTAGATTAATTTGTAAAGTCAAAATTAAAATATAATTTAAAAATTCCTAAAATTATATTTAAATTAAATAAAAATACAAAAATATTTTATATCCTTTATCCTATATAAAATCACCTTTTCAAGTTCTAAGTTACACGGCAAGATTATTGGATAGGCAAAGAAGATTAAGCACAAACACTTCCTGATTTCTCCTTGCTCATGACACGTAGTCCTCACGTTTTGACCACTAAACATGGAGACATCTAAGCCGATTAAAAGGTCGGCCGCTCCATTCTCAAATCAACTAGTTTTCTGTTGATACAACCTTTCCAATCCGAGCCAACATGTGCTACCTGTTGGATCCATCACAGATTTTGGTCGCATACTCGAATCGACTGGTTGTCTGATGATATAGCCTTTCCAATCCGAGCCAACATGTGCTGCCTGTTGGATCTATCACAGATTTGGTCACTCTTTTCTTGGGCAATGCTCATTAATGTTATCTTGAAAGTTGTATGTGTTTCGAGTGTCGTTTTGAGGAGTGGTAGTTGTTGATGCCGAGTGAAATTGACCGTTAGGAAATCACGAGGTGTGTCTCGTACTATCGTGTCTAGTCTTGGTGGTATTCTTTTGCTCCTGTTAAAATTTTTAATATATCTTAAGCATAGCTAACAAGAATTGACTTCGAGTCAATCATTGTTAAAATGATTATAATTAGTCATTTGAATAATTGACACTTATTATTTATAAATCTTTTAATATTTTTATGTTTAGTACTCCTCTCAAATGTAATTGGGATTGAACATCCAGTTGTTATTTGAAATAAATGCAGTGATAACTAGACTAGGCCGCTGAGACTAGACCTCTAAATGGACAACCGAGAAATTAATAATCCTGACCAAACCTACTCCTCTCTTTTTTTTTTCATTACATGTGAGGCAAAGCCAAGAGAATTACAAAAATATCCCCCTTCAGGGTGGATCATAAGTGAATACATCTGGAATATTCGGACTATATTGAAATGAGCTGCTGATATAGGAAAATGAAACAGTTTGATTGGCATTTGTATCTTCACGAGGTGAGCTTCTT
>JAOSBN010000006.1:39769494-39800963 GCA_027563595.1 Erythroxylum suave | reverse complement strand
TCTTCAAGCAATAAATCTTGTTCCTTGCCTGTAAGTAAATTTAACGCGACTATGCTGTCCGTCAAGATCTTGACGTTGGAACCTACTCTAATACTGTATTATAATTTTCAATAAGAAGAGAATGTAGAGTCCACTAATAAGAATTGAGTTTCGGTCAACCATATGACGCTTACCGCTTATAAATCCTTTAATATTTTCATATCTAGTCAATATAAGATACTCTAGTTATTTAGATAATTAACCCTTACTACTTATAAACCCTTTAATAATTTTATATTTAGTTAATAAGAGATACTCTGACAGTGCCATCAATAATTTTCTTGATTTTCATACTCTCTTTGAGGAAGAATTAGACTATGATTAATTTGATGTAAAGTTTTTAATGAAATGAAATGAAATAAAATGATTTATAATAGAATGTAACGTAAATGAATGTAATATTAGAAAATTGTTGTTTGGAAGGGATTGAAATGTTCATAATATAATATAGTGAATTGTTGTTTGATTAATGATTTATAATATAATATAGTATAAAATTGTTTATCATTTTACATTTCATTATAAAACTCCTAAATTGGAGATTTTTTAATTTTATTGTTCATGATGGAATGTGATGTAATATGAAACTTCTTTTTTTCATCCCATCTCATTTAATTTAAGTTTGATTACTTTAAAATTAAGATAATATCATTTGATTAAAATCAGTTTAATTTATTTAGATCAGATATCTTTTTTTTAATCAAGTTTAAATTTGAATAGATTAAATTTAAATATTTAAATTAACCGAGTTGATCTTTTCAAGCTTTAATTGTAATGGCAATGTTTTAAATAAATTGCAATGTCCTAAACCTGAATCCCGACAACTTTGGCAAGTGCGTTGGGTCTGTTTTCAGGGCCTATGTTATTGTCTGATTCAATTAAAGTTTAAACAGTTCAAAATATTTTATATTATATCATAAACGATTGTTTCAAAATGACCTTTTGGCTATAAAATAAACCAAAGCATAGAATTTGCTGATAAGGGAAGGCTCTTTCAATAAATATATAAGTCTAGAAAATAAGTAGCCATTCCTCCCCATCTTGAACCTGACCTATGGCTAAGCATGTCCATTCATCTCAGAACAAAGCTAAGTGTAGGCCAAAGAACGTACGTCATGTCTCTTCAGACTGACAAAATATACTCTGTAGGCTTTTGCCATCCACTCGTAGTTTGATACTCTACCATGTTATGTTTTCCACTACGTCCAAGGGCCACTTGGACTGAACCAGCAAGAGTCGACGACCTTTCATCGTCTGTTCATATTCTACAGTGTTTTGGTCTTATTCTGGGATTGGTACAGGACAGGAACCAGACAAAGAGATTGGTCCCAAAACTAGAGTTTGTACTACTGTTTCACACTACTAATTTGTCAGCAAGTCCATCTCAATCATCAGAGATGCCGGAAATTGGCTAGTAGCTAATTAGCAGGTCTGTGATACCAGAAATTTGGGAGCCAAAGAAGAGTTAAAATGAAGCATTTCTCTATTAAGGGAAAGAATTAACAAATATTTGGAATACTGTATAATCCGGAAAGGCATTGAATGATTAACAAACCAAAACTGGGAAATTGGATGATTAACATACTTGGAAAAGAGGGGCCATCTTAATATGAGAATTAGAAGAAGACATTTACAATTAAGACAGGAAACTTTCAGCAGAGAATCAAGGTGTTCTGTGCAAGTATGCTTAAAGGTGCCTGGTCTAATTCCTATAGATATATATGCCTTCTTGCTGTTTGGTATATCAAGATTGTACTCTGCTGTTTTACGCTGTGAACAGCTATACAGCACTTGACTTCTTCCACATTACCAGGGACTTGAGGAACTCCATAACCTAAGAGAAAATAATGATCAGGTAACATAAATAAATACTTTTCAAGTTGAAAAACCAATACCAAGTTCTTCGTTGAACATGAGCTTCATCTAAAAGAGAAGGTATGTACCTCTGACGGGTCCCTGATGGAGTAATATGCATTACTTTCCTTAGGCGCAGATGTTACTAAGAAGCCATAACCACATTTCCTCTCTCTCAGAACCTATTGAGCAGACACACGGTTAATCAATTAGATAAACATGTAACAACATAATACACGGAACTTATTCCAACAAACAAAAATATGCTCTTGCCTTGAAAGCATCTTCATCTGTCTTGTCATCTCCAACATAAATTGGAAGCACGTCGTTACAATTGCTTAGTCCTGAAACAGTTTTTAAATGTTAATGGCACGATATGATGTTCTCTCAACCAATATGATTTGCCAAATTCAAGGAAAAGTCTACTAACCTAGAGATTCTAGTAAAAACAGTACAGCTTTCCCTTTGTCCCAGTTGATCACAGGCCGGACCTCTAAAACCTGAACTTTGTCAACAAAACAGAAGTTAGGCATAAAGAAAAACATCTCAAGCAAAAACCCTGAGAAATATGATCTTGATGAGTGGCTATGATATCTATGAAAATTACCTTCCTCCCATGAGTCAACCGCAGGCGTTTGTACGGTTTCATAACATCATGGACACGCTGTGCAACCGTTGTCCAACTCTAAACATCGATTCAAGAAAAGAAGTGAGAAAACTTTTTAGCTGAAAAGGGCAATTCCTTAATTCAAATTCAATTGTTATTACAGTCAGTAATTAGTGGAGCTACTACCTAGAGAAAAACAAAAGTGTTACCTTTTCATCTACATTACGGTAATGTACAGATACACAGAACTTATTGTTTTCAACTTTAGCTCCTTCTATGTCCTTTGTACTTTCAACAAGGGAACTAAAAACCTGCTCAGGTAAACAAACAAAATGCTCAAAGCCTATAGACTGAAGAAAGTGAACAGGTTGATCTTAATGCTTTGAAGAAGACAGGTACATACCTCTTCAATCATTGGTAAAAATTCACTAGCAGGCTGGAACAGAATAACTTCCTTGCCCTATTTGTAGAATAAGTAAAACAATAATTAGCAAATATATCACAAGATATTGAAAAAATTTATGACTCAAAGAAGATTTATCACAAGCTACCTGCTTGTCAGTAGACCTGATGGAATTTGGATGGTCAGCATATGTGGATTCTCTGACAGGTCCCACAATGTCCATCCCGTGGCTACCCGCATAGTATAGTTCTGTTAGTCCTACAAACTCGTAAACCTAGATGGCCAAATCCACATAGGAAGTGTGATCAGATGAAGCAATTAAATGTTGTCACCAACAGTTTCTATTGTGATCGAATGTTTTAAGAGATTATCCTAGGCATTACCTTGTCACGGCTTCTCCCACTAATTATTGCTGTTGGAAAATACTTGGCCACATTTTTCACAGCCAAACGCATCTAAGAAAAAAAAAAGGGGATTCTTTATGATAACATGTTGCAAAAATGGTTATTAAGGAACAATTTTTTAACATAAAATTCAAAAGGCTTTGCATCTGAAAAATAATGTCTTACTTCATTAGACATGAAAGCACGGTCAGGGTCATCTACAATCGGTGAAAGTGTACCATCATAGTCCAGGAATAGGGCAATTCTCTTTCCTTTAGCAAAGTTTGTGATTTGCTCAAAAGAGGTAAGAGCGGATGGATACTTTCGCTGCAAGATGGAAGAAACGAAGGCCATAAGAATTGACCATCAGAACTATTTATTAAAGTTAAATAAGAAACGACTCATTGGGACGAACGATTACCAGCCAGGTGCGATAAGCAAAATCCACATCAGCTGAGGCAAGCTCATTATGAATGTCCTTGTTTATCTTCTTGTGAGGAGGAGACGAGGACTTCATGGCGTCCAGGAAACTACTGGAACGAATATCATCAAGCACTCCAGTTTTCTTCCTTGGAATAGTTAGTAATAAGTTTGATGAGAAAGCTGCTCCTCCGGATGAGAAAGCTGCTCCTCTGGGTGAGTAGGGCAACAAACTGTTATGAACACCCAATGTTGACTGATCAGTGAGAACAGGAGCAGTGTGATTTGATTTAAGGTCCATTGGATCCAGATTTATTTAAACACTTTAGTGATGTCTGAACAAAGAGAAGTTAATAGCAGAGAGCCTTCACAAATGCAGAGAAAATGTTGGTTTTTGTTTTCAAATCTAATATATCTCCTCAACCGACTCTTTTATCAATGAAGAACCACCTCTTCAGAGTTTTCTTGTCACAACTGGTTGGTGAGCAGTCCATCAAGCCCAGCGCTCATGAACACTGGTCAGCATAACATGCAGTCTGTTAGCATTTGATGATAATACAACCAGAACGCTTTTATAATGAAACATAAGTTCTTGTCACCTATATGTTCTCATATCTGAACCCACAATTTGTATGTACGTTGACAAATATATGCTGCAAGTTAGTGAAAGGACTATCTTCAGTTCTGAGCTCCTTGGAAATCCTGATCTTCTGCGAATAAGAAAAAAAAAAAGTGAGGCAGATAAACACCACAATATAAAAACCAAAAGAAACAGATTTAGATACGCGCAAGTGGACATCAGATGTGTAAAATGTCTTATAAAAATGATTGTTGGAAAATAAATAAACAGCTAGCAAGAAAATCATCAAAGCTGTTACAGTTAGCCAAAACAAAAATTTAGTGATTCAAGGCCATACAGAGATGGCGATCTATCATCATCCATGTTTGAGTCAGCAGATTCCTATTGACTAGTGTAACCAAACCTGAATAAGATGCCCAAACTAATGCACGTTCTCGGTTTTCATGATAAAGAATCATAGGTCTGAAGACAAACAAATGCATAAACACACTGAAAATCTAAGCTTAAGCTACCTATTTATTGTAGAGCTCAACCAAATTTTGGTTACAAGGAAAATCGAAACAGTAATCTTACAAGAATCATCAGCCATGAGGTAAATTTCTATGTAGCTGGAACAAACAGACATCATGAACTAACACAACTTGTCTACCAGCTCAAAGACAGGAAGCAAACAAAAGGAGATTGAAGACACGAAAATAAGCACATCACCAGCTAGGAAAAAAAAAACATATTAAATCAACACAAGTAGGTGGATTGTTTTGAAATGAATAAAAAGGATACTTAACATCTTAAAGCATATAATAGCTGAAGCATATAAAAGAAAAATTAAAAAGTGGAAAATCATTAACGAAATACATGATGTACCTAAATAGAAACAGTAATTTGCATTAAAAAGTGGCCCACAGAGAAGATATTATGGCTTGTAACCACAAATGAAGGGTTTACAAAGGCAAAAGTGAGAATCGTTAAACCCATTAAACGAAAGCTAAAAAAGTAGATTCATACATAATGTAAATGCAAAAGCAATCTTTTTGCGCATAAAGAAAAGATTCACTCATGATTTAGATCATTTACATAGTTTGCTCAGATACCAAATAAACATCCGCTCATAAGTTTTCTAAAGTCAAGATTCTAACGTGGATAACCGAACTTTTCTGATTGGGTATAAAGAAAGATATCAACTTCGTCGAAACAGAGCGCAGTAATTCCAATTTTCAATGGCTTGAAAAGTACACGCGTATTGCACACACAGCATTCGATATTTGACCACCGAACAGTGTTCGTAAAAAATAATAAAATAGTTAGAAGGGGTCGAGAATACGAATTAAAAATGAAAACAGAACCTAAATCACATCAACGCCTAATCATCAAGAGGAAACAAGGAAAAACCGAATAAAACTGCACCGACTCGCGATGTAACAATCAACCGCGCAGTCGCACACCGCGAAGTCAGAACCAGAAGAAAAGAACAGATTTCATAAACCGAATACAAGATTCATAGAAGCATACAAAACAAGCCAAAATCGAACCTTTCGTACAACAAAAAACAGAGACAAACTCGAATCCAAAAGCAGTTTTCAGAATGCAGGTAACGAAAAGATGAAGCGAGAAACGGCGCCGAAACTTGGATGAAACGAAAGAGAGACCTAATTGAAAGGAACCGACAATATAGGAAATCAAAGAAAGAGAAAAGGAAAAAGAAGAGGAGTAAACAAAGTTACCTAAAAGCTATAGACGAAAATGAAACCTGGAAATCCCTGAGAGCTAGAAAGAGACGAGAACGAGAATCGAGCTGAAGATTATTTGCGAAACCCGAAAACCAGAGATTGCGAAACCCGAAAATAAGGGTGAGAAGAGAAAAGAAAGAAGAAGAGCCTTAAAATAGAGGGAGGGTATTTATAGAGGAGGCTTCGGTTATGGCGAACGTGTTTTAAAGGGCCGTTGAACACACAATTAAATTATTAATTCAACTAACTACCTTCGGCTCCCCCCACCCTTGTTCTGTTACTCGTGTTATACACGGCCCAATAAATGGACAGAATGGAGATTGTCGACGCGCGTGTTCGGTTGGGGCCGGAGGGAGTATCTGCGGAATATGTTAGACACCTGGCGGGTGAGACTTTCGTCTCCAAAGAGCGTGTGGACACGTGTGATCGAGTCGAGGCCGACGTGGTCAAGTTGGAGTGGGACCCGTGGTTTAAGTGTGGGCTACGACGTGTCGTCGCTCTCAGGAACAGGGTAACAGCGGGCTGATCGTGAGTCAATTCCCACGGGTTGATCGGAAGATGGAGGGACGGAGTGAATGACAGCCACACGATGGAAGTAGGGGCCTGGGGTTGTGGGGTCCATTTGATCAATTGAATATAAGCCTCTATATGGATCCGACGTGGCACTGAGTGGGCCGTGACTTTCAAGTCCTTCAAGCGTGGAAATGTATCTTTGAGGACTTGGAACGATACAACAATGCAAGTTTCCTTGAAATTCAAGACTCTTTATGCATTTAAAGTTCAGTGGAAAAAAGGGTAGGTTAGGTAGTAGGAGGTAGCAGGGAGGGAATGAAATCCTCCGGACTCACGACCTTATACTTATTCGATTTCATGCGGTCTTATTTATCTATTTTTCTAGATCTCACATCTTTATATGGGCGAGATCGCATGAAATAATGTAGATATATAAAAGATACATGGAAATGTATCTTTAAGGACTTGAATGATACAACAATGGAAGTTTCTTTGAAATTCATGACTCTTTATGCATTTAAAGTTTCAGTGCGAAAAAGGAAAGGTTAGGTAGTAGGAGGTAATGGGGAGCGAATGAAATCGTTTGTATTCACGACCCTATACTTACTCTATTTCATGCGATCTTATCCATCTATTTTTCTAGATCCCACATCTTTATACGAGTGAGATCGCGTGAAACAAAGTAGGTATAAAATAGAGACATGAAAATATATCTTTATAGACTTGAATGACACAACAATGGAAGTTTCTTTGAAATTAATGACTCTTTATGCATTTAAAGTTTAGTGTGAAAAAGGGAGGGTTAGGTAGTGGGAGGTAATGGAGAGTGAACGAAATCCTCTGTATTCACGACCTTATATTTACTCTGTTTCATGCGATCTCATTCATTTATTTTCTGGATCTCACATATTTACATTGATGAGATCGCATGAAACAAAGTAGGTACATAATATATTTCATTTAGGGACTTAAATGATACAATCATGGAAGTTTCCTTGAAATTCATGACTCTTTATGCATTTAAAGTTCAATGTGAACATGGGAAAGTTAGGTAGTAGGAGGTAATATGGAAGGAACAAAATCCTCTATATTTTATGCGATCTCATTCATTTATTTTTTGGATCCCACATTTTATACAGATGAGATCCCGTAAAATAAAATAAATACTGATAATAAGTAAAGAGGATTTCATCCTGATAGAGACTGAGTTATTGCTGACGAAAAAATGGGTCAGATACGGTGACAGCACACAAAAGGAAGTAACCAGGAAAGAAGGCAAGTGAGCTTTTCGCCTTTTCACGGGCTCTCGTTTCATTACTTAATTAACTAATTATGTGCTAATTGTTTGTGGGGTAGGTGCGTGGTGGCAAGTGGGTCCAGAGGCGGTTGGCCACCGAACCTTCTACTTCAACGCCGTAGGTTGTGGTCAGTTGATGACTTCCCCGGGTCGGATTGGTCCTTTTCCGCTAAAGTATGTAATTTCTCCCATTCGTGTTTTTGAATACCAAAAGTTCACAAATTTTCTATTTCCATGCCCTTTGACTTTGAGTTGCTTAAACCCATTGGGTTTGATTTATTAACTTGTCAATTGTTTTATTTTGAAACAAGTAATTTAAAAATATACACAATTTTTTAATTTTTTAAATTAAATAGAAAATAGAACATATTTAAAAGTGTTTTAAAATTTTTAATTTAATTATTAGTCATTTAAATTTTGAATAAATTAGATTAAAATATTTTTTGATATAGCTAACAAGTGGTGGATACTTCATATCAGTAAAAAAAATTTTATTTATTTTATAAAAATTTTAAAAAATTAATCACTATCTGAAAATTTTAAAAATTTTGACAAAAAATTAAAAAAGTCCTAACACGTTAGTCAATGTTTAATTTGTGTCATTACTAATAAGTAAGAATTTGTCATCTCTTAGGAGGTGGTCGAGTTGGTAGAGTTGGAGGTATAGGATCAAAAGGTTCTATGTTCGAATTCTCATATCTACACTCTCTCTATTGAACTTGTCGTACATGACTTGTCTAGTACGGAGTATCTAATTGACGTGATTTACAGTCTATAACTTCAATCCGAATATTTACCCAGTGTACATTTAAAAGATAATGATTACGGATTCCTTCGTTTAAAAAAAATATTCAATTATTTTTTTTGAAACAAGTTTATAATTTTCAAAGAAGTCGTGTGTGTATAGGGTTAATTATGAGTACTCGAGGAGGAGCCTATCAATTGCTTCTTTTATGACCAGAAGGTTATATGTTTGAATTAATAAGATGATCCACTTACAAGCATTAAAAATAACATTTCTTAATATAATATTTAATTGTCTTACCCGATGAATGAAAAATCCAACCGAGTTAGTCATTTTAACCTTAAAATCGTGAATCGTTTAATTTTTCGCATTTTTCAATTCGATTTATTTAAATAGTTTTTGTTAAAAATGATCAATTTATTAATTAATTGATCAATTTTTATTAATTAATAAATTCTTATAAATAAGAATAAATCAATTAATTTTTATTTAATAACCTATTTTTAATTAAACTTTAAATAATATGATAGATAAAGATAATATTTTATTCATATTTTAAATTCTTTAATTTTATTTATTTTTTTGACAGTTATATAACGGTCTAATACTTATTAAATTTTTTAAGCTTTAAATCTTTTACCTTACTTGTTTAACTTTTCGACTCGAGTTTTAAAATGTCGAGTTAACCGCTGAAACAAGCAAAGGAAATTAGTGCTACAGAAGGCGTGTGTTTGTGGGAAAATCTTCTTTCAAATAAGCCAACTACGGTGCACGTTTGTTTATGTTTTTTTAAAGGTATAAAGTAATGTCTTGTGAGATTAAGAAATCTTAATGCTCAAGTAACGTAAGGTTCTAAGGTTACTTACTTTGACTTGGGTTCGGTTGCTAGTGTTCGTCACGTCAGATGATACATGGTCTAGAAGTCTGAATCTCCACCGCCCAAATTGAGACTAAAAATAAGCGTACGGCAGTGTCTTAGTTCCTTAGATAATTAATTGAATTTAAAATTTTATCTTTAAATTAAATGAATTTTATTTTTAATTATATGCATTTATTTGAATAATTATAAGAATTGGGTTCATTAACGATGATAAACAAATTTTAAAATACTTAATTAATATCGACGTAAGCTTAAATTTTCTAAAATTCTAATTGATACGTGAGATTTAGGAAGGTTTAATAATTTTAAATTTTCTATAATTTCATATATTATAATTATTTAAATAAGCAAACGTGAAGAATTTAATCATCTAGTATTATTATCCTACGCTTCAAAAGTTTTCAATTCTCTTAATAATTAGGAGTGTGCTTATGTGACTAAATAAGAGAGTGGTCGAATTGGTTTAGTGCGTAGCATGGAGTCAAAATGTTATGTGTTCGGATACTCACTTACTTAATATAAAGTATCTAATTGACTTGATTTGCAGGCTATTGGGTCAATTTAAAAATTTACCTAGTGCGCATTTAAAAGATAATGGCTACAGATTCCTTTATTCTAAAGAAAGAGTTGACAAATAATTATATGATCCGTCTTAATTACATTCATGTCACATAGAATTAGGTTTGACATTAAATTGGAATGAGTTCAAAGTCGGCTCATAATTAAATTAGATTCATATCAAATTTGATCAAAATTTTAATTTAAAACTTAAAAAATAACTTTATTTAACTCAAAATAATGTTGTCTAACCTAACATTTTCGGGCTTCGAATTAAGTTGAACAACTTGAGTTTTAGCCGACTTAAAATTTAATCAACTTAAATTAATTATATTAATTTAAAATTAGCATTTACTTGTTTAACAACAAAAACAACCAAAAGACAAAATTATCTAAAGTCCCCTACTCCCCTAAGATCTCTATACAAAATGTCCCTAAAAAATCTGGGACATGAGTATACTTAACATTACTTTCCCTATACAAATGCAAAATCTCGACAGTCGTGGACCGTGCCAGGGGATTGATAATGCACCTAACGATAGTAGCATGGGGACCTGCAGATTCAGAAGCAATGAACTTTGTTACTTTTGAGTCCCTTGTCAGAAAAGAGAACAGTGGAAGTCAAGATTGTGACTTTGATCTTAACAATATAGATCAGTAATTAACCTCACGTGTTAGCAGAGTTTCCAACTGACGATGACGTTGGAAAGCACCGGGAAGTTTCAAGATAAGACGACGGTGGGCACTTTTCTTTTTTTTCTCCTTGCCTGAGTTATTTAGTCCAATGACTTTCGGCGACGACCTTAAAATCTAACAAGAAAGACAACTGTCAATGTCATTCCTTAACACAGCTAGAACGCATTAAAACCAATCGGTAAAGGGAGAGTAGAGCTTTTGCTTGGTAAATGTATATTTTAGTCAACTTCCAGTCGGTCCAGGAAGGTGTAAACATGCCCGCACAGGTAGCTCAACTGATCCTTAAGGAGGTTGTCGAGTGTAAAGGTTTCAGATTCCGAGTCCCGACAGTGGTGGGTGTGGGGGCGCTTAGAGTGGGCAATTCCACCTTTTGAGTGCAAAGGAAGGTGTAAACGTGCAACTGAAAAGTAGGTGTTGTGTCTCTGGTTAGAAAACAAAACCAAGTTGAACCCAACTAGTGTGGTCCAGTAGTTTTAGCTGGAGGGTAGAAAAGGAAATCGAATGGGAGTAATGGTGACTGTCGCTGAGTAGTTAGTAGCAATGTACTGCAAATTGGACCAACAATTAAATCAGGACGGCAAAAGGTTAAAAATTTAAAAAGTTCAATAAGTATAATTTAAAATTTTGAAATATGATTGAAATAGATTATTTTGAATTACCGAAAAATTTGAAGTTTAAATAAAAAATTATTAAATAAAAATTTATTTATTTATTTTTATTAATAAGAATTTATTAATAAAGAGAAGAGTTATTAGATAGAAATTATTATTAGCGATTTGACATATGCAAACAGCTAAAAACCTTTCAATTAGTAAAAAAAAGGTTAGCATTTATCTTTGTTTTTAAGAATGCTCATAGAGATGATAGTTAAATCTAAGTCTAACTCGAATTAAATGACTTCAGACTGAGTTAGTATTTTTAACCTTTTAATTTTAGGATGAATTTAAACTTGCGTTGTCCGAGTACAATCTGATTTAAAATTTGAAAGTGATAAGAAAAAGAAATTATTTTAAATACAACAACTTCCTTTTTTTTAATTTAGAAAATAAAAAATCAAGTTAGATCAAACTCCTGGCCACCTAGGCCTAGGCTGGAACAAAATATTTGGGGTTGAGCCTAATTGCTTTATTGAGAAAAACCTTAGGTTGGGTTTGGTTAGATGTAAATTTTTTAATAGAATAAAATGAAATGAAATGATTTATAATAAAATAAATTATAAATAGATTTAATGTTAGAAAATTGCTATTTTGGAGGGATGAAAGGATTCATTAGGTAAAATAGTGAAATATTATTTTTAATAAAGAGTTTCTAATGTAATATAGTATAAAGTTGTTTATCATTTTACAATTTATTTTAAAACCCCAAAAAAAAATTTTTACTGTTTATGATAAAATGAGATATAATATGAAGTCCTCCTCTTTTATCATATCCCATCCTATTTTATTATAAGCCCTCTTTTTAAATAATAAAATAATATTATATTTCATTTAATTTAATTACTAAACTCCCAACCTCAAGGCTTACATTTGTCCATGACTTTTCATGAAGCATTTAATGCTTCTCAAAAGTTTTTCTATTCATTTAATGCTTACATTAGAATGTCAAGGCTTTTCATTAAGCATTTAATGCTTCTGAAAAGCTTTTCCAATCAACGAATACACAGATAATGTTTCAATTTAAATAAAGCATTTGATGCTTCTCCACAGATTTTTCATTCATGCTTTTAGATAACTAGGCTATACTGATCGTCAATTTACCTCCCAAGCTTTAACCACCCATTTTGACAGACTTGAGTTTAGCGTTCTCAGGCGTCCATTAACCCAAACTCGACGAGGAGCTTCCCACCGCTGACTCCACAAGTACTTCCCATACTCTCAGTGTACACAGACATATGGAGCGTGACGGGCTTGCTGGAGAGATGATGTAGGACGGTGGCGTCGAGCTGAAAACCAGCAGCAGAAGTTGCAGAGTCTAGGTGATAGATATTTATATTCAGGTATAGATATTTATTCTTTTAAGTATGAGAAGATAATTTTTGAATTGAAAATTGTAGTTATATGCATCAATTATATGAAGCATAAAAATTGGTTTGCACAAGCATGCATATATATGTGAGGTCAATAGGTTACAACAATTTCTTTCACAAGTTGTTGAGCAAAATTAGCGGCATGGATATCAGGTTGTCATATATGTTCTTGCTTTGGTATAACTACTGAAACTGCCTTATAAGACAATGGATCATGTGCAATCAATATAGAATTCTGCTTGTGGTTTCAACGAGAAACCAGTGTAGTATGAAGAGTGAAGTTATGAAGTCCAGTGGCAAAAATTCTTTTCATCTTGAAGAAAATCAAACTCCACTATTGAAAGAAAATGCATCAGGTAGTCAAATAGAAAGTACAGCAGCTACTGGTTTTTTAGGAGGTACAATGACAATCTTTATGCAAATTTAATAGATCTATATATGATGTGCTCCTTGCATTAGTACTGTTTTACTTAAAGCACCTCCATTTTTGCTCACATTCAACTATTGCGTTATTTTTGTTAGGAGTTCATGGAAATATTATCAGAAACTGTTGTTTAACACCTTCCTCTTCAATTCTTACAAATCAGTACTTTTTGGAAAGAAGAAAATCATCTGTTCAAACTCATTTACAACATAATGGTTTTACACCAATTTCTGAAGCAAATGGAAACCAAGCATCCAGTTCAACCAAGAGCAGTTTAACAAATTCTGGATTCAAGCAATGGCGTTCATTTACAGATCTTTCAAAATTGTGCTAAGAACCTTTTCAAATATTTTAACTCATTAGCTGTTCCAGGTTTGTCAATGTTAGATTGTATATAAAAAATGTTATAATTTTTTTGTAACTTATTCAATTTCATATACTTTCTTTTATGTCTAGAGGAAGTTGGTTACTCAAACAAATGGCTCAAATCAAGGAAATTTTTTTAAGTAAATAGCCTTCCTCATATTCAATCTGTTGCAAGTTCACCATGTTTAATCTCCAAGAGAACTCAAAATGGAAATCTATTAGCAATGAAGCCAGGAAGACATGTTATTAGAAGTATGGGCAAATTTAGTGCTATAACTTGCAATTGCAAAATTCATGACAACATTGAGGCTTCAAACATTGCATGTGAAATTGGATTGCCAGATCTAAATGTTCCACTGGAAGATTATACAAATAATGAAGTCGATGGCATTACTGATCTTGTGTCAAAAGATTTACAATCTGAATTATCAGATGAAATTGGCAGCACAATAGGTAATAATGTGAATGGTATGGATATAATTGTAATTATGCTAAATTAACAGTTTTCCAATTTTTGATGTAATAAATTTTTCTTCTTTGTTACAGCTATTGTAAATGAATTGAATGGTGCATCTATTCAACAAGTTACAATTGACATATTTAATTTTTCTATTTATATAATTTTGTTAAGACATTGTATTAATTTTTGTTTCCTCCAATCTACTTATAGGGTATTGCATAATTAAATTCATTTATTATTATCTTTACTTTCAATAACTATTGTATTATACTCTTTGTACGCAAAATAATATTTATGGGTTAATATTATTTTTTTAGTAATAACAAGATCAAGAGCACATTGTTTGGTGAATATGCTGACTTTTTGTTGAATACAATGAGGGATACACAAGAAATTTCAATCATTATTGTTTTTCAGCTTGCTATGATATCAAACTCTGTTGGTACATTATTATTTTCAAAGCATTTTATGCAGTTTACATTGTTCATTTTTGTGCAAAAAAAAAAACAGAACATATCACCTTTTTTTGTCCAGGAGAAATCAAGGTTTCTAATGCTTGGAATTTTTTAAAACTACTGATTAATCCCGACATCCCTACTGTTCAAGATTTTAAATTGTGGTAATTATATTTTTATAATGGCTTATTATCATCTTATTCTAAATTTGTATCATTGCATATGTGCACTACCTATTTATTCAATTCTTTTTTACTTTAGCCTCAGTTTGATAATGGTTGGGGAAACATCTTCCTAGAGATACTCTCAGCTTGATCGTCCTTTCTTAAGTCAATCCCCTTTGAATGATTTGTTATTATTCGAAATAAGAAAGAAGGTTACTGAGCTGAGATGGTGTGAGGTAAATTGAAAATGCATAATTCTTTTCTTCATTCTGAATTTATGCACCTATATCTTACAAGCTGACCTATATTTTCATAACATTACAACAGAATGGCATTTATACTATTCTCGCAACCATTAGAAAGATCCAAACTGAGCAGAGTTGGTACATTGATGCACGCTCCATTCATAGATGTAAAGTCAAAATTGAGAATGAGCTACTCATGTGCTCTAAATGTCGAAACACTCCAAATAGAATTGTAACGAGGTATACCATCATTTTAAATTTTATTTAAATTTAATGTTCTGTAACGATAAACACCAATCTTTTATATATTTATGTATTCTAGATACAAAGTACATGTTCAAGTAAAAGATGCTTATGATGGTCTGGAGTCATTTGTGTTATTTGATGATCAAGCCTTCCCATTGATGCAAGTTAGTGCAAATGATCTCAGAAACCGTCTAATTAAGGTTTGTAAAAGATTATAATATTTATTTTTTTATTTTTGATAATAAATTGTCTACTCTTTCGTGTGTTTACTTAGAAAGATGAAGATGGGTTTCCTGATGAGTTAGAATGCTTGGTTAAGAAAACTTATCTTTTAAGGTACAAGTCACTGAATTTAATAAAATCAACAAATCTTCAAGTTTTACTGTCAAGAAAGTAAGTTGTAATAGGGAATTGATCAATAAATACATGGATTCTTCACCCCAGTCTCAGGGATTCTTCACCCCAGTCTCAGGTATTACTCTACTTCCCACTACAAAGAAGAATAACAACTATTCATCATTACATGAAACTTCATTGACATACACAGATATGTATATATTGTAGCAATATTGATCTCATGAAATACAATATCTTTCCAGAAATGTTATCTAAGTGATTCTGCTACCGCTACTGATTTTTCAGTAGGACCAATGGTCTTGATAAATCCTAATGAAGCTGTGAGTATTAATACTACTTTTACACATTCCATTTTTTTTTGGTTCTACAAAAAAAATTTCGGCATTCTTTATTTTTATAATCGTATTATTGTAGCAAATTACTTCTGTTAGAGCATTAGCTACAATTAGTACTTAGCAAACTATATGATTGATTTCCTACCAAGTTCAATTATCTAAATTTTCTTTTTTTCATTGACACTATATTAAAAATTTCAGTTATATATTATCTCATTGTAAAACCATTCATTGTTAAATTGATTAGATATAAATAGACATTCAGTAATCAATTATTGAGTTTTGCTTTGTAGGATTTAATTCTGGATGAATCACTAAATAACATTCCTATTGATATTGCACCTCTTTCATCATTATCTCCTGTGAACAAACAAATATGTACATACCATTAATATTATGTATAATGTGGATCACACATGAATGATTATTCTTATTCATTTAAATTTATGCTAGGATTCTATTCAATCAAATGCACAACAATTTCTGCATCTGAAATTGTAAAACAATCTCTTGCTTTACAAAGTTGAATTTTCTTGTTTGTTGAAAACACAATAACATAGCAACCTACAGAAAGTGCCAACATATCTACTTCTTTTATAAGACACTTTTCATTCTCTAGGATTCAAATAAAATTGAATCACTCAGCTACTTTTCAGAAAACATTCTTGATGGGTGTATTTCTCTATTTATAGTTGATAACAAAGTATGTACATCTATTTTTTTTCAATATATTCATGTATTGTGTATTCAACGTATTGAGTTTATTTAATTACAGGATAATAGAGCTGCAATTTGTCACGTTGAAATAGACGTTATTTCCTCATCTCAAATGACACCCCAGAATTCCAAAATGAAGAGACCAATATCATAAACTTCTGAGCATGATATGCCTTTATGTAATTTAACATCACCACAAATGTCTTCAACTAAGTTGACCACCAAAATCAAAAGAGAAAAGTTCACTTAACTATGAAATGTTTAAGAATGACCAATTTTTTGTTAGCAACTGTTTGTTTAATAAACTATCTATCTATTTTGGGGCCTGCAAGTATTTTGTACTTGAATATTAAACTATCTATCTTTTGTACTTGTATAAATATGGCTCTCATGTTTTGGGACTCATTTTGTTTGTAAGATTCCTAATTTATCACAATCTTATTTTATGACATGCAATTTGTTGATTTTGTACTTGTATTTGCCTTTCAATTCTGTAGTTAAAATTGATTATTTACTTTGTAACAACACGGCTAGTTTGACATAAAATCACGACCAAGGAAGAGGCAACATGATAAAGTTGATTATGAATGCAAGGAATATAACGAGTCATGTTCAGTTCCTTTACCATTCTAAGCCCAATTAAACTTGGGCTGAGCAATCTAAACCAGGCCCAATTCTTTTATCATTTTAAGCCCAGTTAAACATGAGCTGAGTAATCTAAACCAAATACTCAATCCAAGTGCCAAACGCAGATAAGAAACAACCCATTACAAGGAAAGACATGTTTAAGGATCAAATTGGAAGCAAAGAGGCAAAGATGTTTCTCACAAGCATGCCTCAGAGGTGCTCTCTTCAGAATTCAGCATTTGGACCACTTCTTTCAAACCTTCTGCAATTTCCTTTCTGATGACACCGTCAGGCACATCAGATGTCCTTCTCTTCATCGAAAGTACTTTCCCGGGAGGTTGGGGGTCTATCACATCAAGCATTGCCTCCAACTCATCTAGCATCGATCTCTTTGCAGCTCTAACCGTAATATCAGCTCCCTGAAAAAGGACAAGATACAATAAATATACATAACAGAGTTTATACTTCCTTAATTAATCTTTTAAGTTTATTCGCTAGTCTCCAGTTTGACATCCATCACTTGCTTAAGCAGATACCATACAGAATGCAACTTACACGAAAGAAATTGATGCAGAAACAGAATGTTAATTAGGCATTCTGAAGGTTGATGGATTTTCAATGATCAATTACGGCTTTATAGAGCATAATATGCAGCAAATCATCGTGACAAAGAAGATATTAATATATCTGATTTCATGCTAAAGTAATGTATCGATCAGCTGAAATTCATAGTTATAATCAACATATACCAAGTCTCACCAGCAAACCTAGGACCAAAATATTTAAAGTACCCTGCTGGAACGAATTTCAAGCAGTGTAAGGCAGAGTAAAATTGAGATATGCATAATAAAAGGTCGCCAAACAACAAATCAAAGATTCGAAAAGAGTTAAAGGAGGAAATATATCGAATCCAAGCATATGGTGTAGCAGGGCCATATATTGTATTTTCTGGCTTGTGGTTCTTAGCAACTAACTGGCATTGGGTATATTGGCATCTAGATATAGAAATATTTTGTAATAAACGTACACAAAAACCCCTCTTTGGATTTACTAAAGATCTTAAGAAATGAAAAGCTGTGACCTAGAAACAATCAGAAAACTTCATAATTTAACAAGCATGTAAAAGAATGGTTACCTCAATGGCTTCAACAGTGAGAAGCAAGAAAATGATCTTTTCAGAGAACCTCTGACGTTCTTCTGCATCACGGGCCGTATGACGCCGGTAAGAGTTGTTAAACGAAGCCCTGATCTCCTTCAACTTGGATTTGGCAATAGCAAGCTCTCTAACAGCCCGAAGAGCCTTTGATCTATGAATCAAATAAGCCCCGAAAGTCACTTGTATCAACAATGCCGCATCTTGAGCAGACAATTTCGTCTGCTTTCGCTTACTAGCTCTTGCCGCTCCTGCTCTTTTTTCAAAAGCCTTAAAAACCAAACAGATATACACAAAACACTATTCAAAGATCGAATCTTTTCGTCACACGAATCTTAGTCAGGGTTTTATCCGAATTTACCATACCTGTCTTAGAATCAGAGCTTTCTGATCATTGGGTTCTTCAATCTCCACCAAGCGCTTGGAACACTCACCTTTCTTCTCCACAAATCGGGCTAATGGGTTGGAGATGCTCTTACTCTTCTTCTGGGTGTAATGGGTCCAATTGGGTGTAATGGGTTGTAGATGCTCTTACTCTTCTTCTCTGATTATCCGTTACTCTCGTCTGCACCGCCACTCGATGCTTCGATCGTGCACTTCCGTGAGATCACTCCTTCTCCTTTGACCTCAGCCGTCCATTTGTACTTCTTTTCTTCTTGTTTCTTCTTCCCTTCCTTGATATCCGCCGTGCACTTGTACTTCCTCTTCACCGGGCCCTGAATCTCTGCCGTCACCGTTCACTTAAGGTAACCGCAGTTAACCTTAGGTTTGACCAGCCGGTCAAACTTTGACTCAAGAGCGCTGACTCGATCGCATAAGCTCTGCAACCATAAGTCAGTCCCAGATCGGTTGTGAATCCTTTTGTATGAAGAAACGACGGCGTTTTCTCGAATTGAATAAGATCGGTCACTTTCGAGTTCAGTAGAGCAAAAGGGTCAGGGTTTAGGAGGTCCATAGCAGAAGTGAATTCCTTATCTTCTTCGAAAAACGACGGGAAAGCCAGCGTTTTGGGGACGAGAAAGGACGCTTCTTTCACAGAGAGTAATGAAGAGTTATCCGGCTCATAGTTCTCAATTCTCCAGAATCTACTCATAGGTCAAGCAGTTTAGGGTTCACTATGATTGGCTAAAAGGTAGCTATCATCTGATTCAAAATGGGTTTAAACAAGAACAAGAGACAAAACTTACGAGGAAGACGAGGACAAAGAACGTCAAAGCCTCAAAGGTTTCCTAGCGCAGGTGTCTGACGGGACCCGTCGATTTCAGACACAGGGGTCGGGCTTGGATGACTATCCAATGTTAGAAATCGCAGAACAAAGGTTTTGAATCTTAAGAACTGGAGTATAGTTTGGTTTTTCTTTTTTTGTGAATAAAAGGGAAAAAATGGTTTGTAAAATTTAAAATAAGATTAGACAAGACTGTTACTAATTTAATTAAATGATTAGTTAGAATGTTAAATAAAAATTAATTAATTTATAAATTAATTATTAGGTTAATCTATTTTTAGTGACAATAATTATTAAAGTAAATTAAATAAAAAATTGAAAAACTGAGCTAAAAAGTTGAGATTTTACTAGTTTGATTTTTTAATCATAGGTTATAAAAACAATAAATCTAAAAAAATTACATTAACATATTCTCCACTATTTTTTAATTTGAGAATAATAATAATTAATTATCATCAGTTGTCCATTATCTAGTCTCATATAAAATAATATATCTGTCAAAATTCTAAATTTTAAGAATTTTTGGCTTTATTTTCTTAATTATTTTCTTTAATTTACAATTAATAAAAGGTCTTAACTTAACTTAGTTAATCTAAAACTAATAAATTAAGTTTAATTTGATGAGACTTAAATTCTATTTCAAGTTAAATTTGGAAAAAAATCAAATTTAAATTGACCAGTCAAAAATATTTCTTCGTTAAAAGACTTTGGTTACGATATCTTTATTACTGTCTAATTGTCATAATTTTTGTGGTACATATATTCTGCCTATTGCTACTAATTTATTAATAGTTGCTGTCTCTTTTTTCTACCTATTTGTTAGATTTTATTTGTATATGATTTATCTGCCATGTTCATCTGGTTGCCCAATTGGACATTTACTTGACTAATTGATCGGATTTTTCTTCTTTTCTTATTATTATTCTTATTGTGCTTATTATTATTATTATTATTATTTCTTAATATTTGTATTCCTATTTGTCTTATTATTATCATAAGTATTATTATTTTTATTATTATTGTTTTTCTTTTAAACATGCATTGTATAATTGAAGTTTTTTAATTTATTTTTAACTTTTTATATCATATTTATTTGTGGGTCTATTAGAAATAATCTTTTTATTTTATAGAAGTAAGGTTGCTTATTACGAGATCTTTTCAGACTCTGCATTGATACGGGATTCAATTGGATGGGATGATTATAGTTATGAATTAGGAATGGACTCTCTTTGAATTTGAAGCAATCCAAGAAGCTTCAGAATTGATGCCTTTGTCCCCTTAGCTCCTAACACCTGAAACACTAAGTCCTAGAAATTACTCTGGCATGTCTACGGTAGAGTTAACTCTTGTAAATTCATTGCCCTGGAGGTATTGAAATCCTCCAAGTTTCTCGCTTCCTTGATGTTCTCTTTTCTGGGGATTTGAGCATCTCTCTGAAATTTCCTTCATTTTATCTTGATATGGAGGCATTCATGCGAAACCCTTTTGTCTTGGTCTCCTGAGCAGCCATCCCAAGAACCCTACATTCCACTAGCTCGGTACCTTAAATCTGACAGTTCCAAGAAGGAAAGTAGGGGAGTTACCAGTAGCTTGTCTTGTTTGGATAGGACCACAAAGTACATAAAGCTTTTACTTACTATAACAATAATATATGCTTGAAGTTCTTGCATACTTCTATTTTCCTTCGCTTAGCTTGTGAACTTGATTACGATTCTCAGACTCCTCATAAAAGCTTCCAATGATCATAAGAAAAGCTTCTAATTTTTTTTAAAAGTTAAAGAATTATATTAAATAAAAATCAGAACGATTACAGAGTTATCGACCAACTATTTCATAACAATAAAGCGACAACATATCACGCAGGCCTTTAAAACCAACCTCAACGGGTAACATTTAAAGCCAAGCTTCTACGTTTAATGTAAAAACAAATCATTTGACATAAAGGGCAAAAACACAGATCGCGTTTCCCCTCTTCACACAACCCTACCAAATTAGGGTAGAATGTTCATTAATCTTTCATTCATGTGCAGTGACGGAGGATGTAGCTCTACAGTCGTTGATGCTTCCGGTGTTCCTCTTCGAGCGGTAGCGCTTCCAGACATCACTATGAGATCGGGCTACTCTCGTCAAGAATAGTGTCAACATCTACCTCAGACTAGCATGGGTTTCACATGTACCATCATCCTTCCATCTTTTAGGTGGAAGTGAACCATACTTTAGGTTCTTAATTGGAAAAAAGTTCAAACTGATCTTTGAATTTTAGTTAACTTTTTTAATTAAATTCACCAATTTTATTAATATATGAAGTCAAATGATTTCAATTTGGACGTAATAATTTGAAATAAATTTGATAAAAAAAGTTGAGCCGACTTAAATGTAATTAAAGTCAAAGTTTAAAGTTTATTAGAGAGAATAATTAAATTAAGTATGATAATCTTCTCGATTGATCAGATGATCAATAAATAATTATGCAAACAAAAACAAAATACTTCGTCATTACTGAACATTTCATTTAGTCAATAGACTACACATATATAGAAAGCATCATATCATAATTTTTCCTAACAACACTAATCTACTTATCTAAATTATATATATAGAGAGAGACCATTTACTTCAAAATACATCACTAGTTGATCTATCTTCTTCTATTGTGAATTGGCGGTGAATGATGAGGTGGCTCATAATCTACCACAAATACATCTTCTTGTAAGTTGGAACCTAAAGCCTTCTCACCATGTGAGCTAGACCCTATTCTCGATAATGCTCTCTTTCTTGACACCTGCGTAAGTCGTAATAACATCACCATCAACAACAACGAATTGTCATCATTCCTGCTTTGTTCGAACCGAACATGTTCTAAGTTAGTTCATAAAGCATCAACGATGTGCAATTTTCAATGTTGCTGAAGTGCCTGTACTTGCATTATATCTATAAAAAGAATGAAAGAACTAAAAGCAAAGTTCTCCAGATATATCCCTTTTGTTTTTATGGCTTAAACTTTTCCACGCCCATTTGTTTTTCACCACATGCAAGCTTAATCCTGTGTGGTCACTGTCGAGGTTTTCACGATATGTTTCATAAGAATCAGGTAGCATTTTATGTCTGAAATGCCAACTCAATCTTTCACTATACAAGAGATTGCCAAGTTTCAAATTAATTACCTCCACATCAGTGGTCCTGTGAGAAGTGACAATGGAGGAAAATCTAGGACTGTCGTCAATTCCTGCATGTTCGATCCTTATCAGCGAAAGAAGGGCATCGAAAAGGAAGACTCTAATGGTGATAATAATAAATGAGAGATATTGATGAAGATGAAGTAAACACAAGAAGAACATGTGTAAAGAAGAAACTGAAACAAGTTTTTTGGATGGAAGAGCATGACCTGACAAGTTTTGCTTAGTACCATGCAAGTCCTCTACTCCTCCATCGATCATTGCAGTTTCACCACTGATCTCTCCAATCATGCTCTTTCTGACAGATTCTTGGACTGAATCCAGTTTGTGCTTGTCATTATCTTCACCCTGTAATAAGAAACCGAATGATCAACACAAGCATGGAAAAAAAACCAATAAATGCGCCCACATTTCTGGAGAATTCTCAGCTGAATCTTACATTTTCCAACCCGAAAGGCCGAGCAGTACATGCATGCGTGCAAACACATAGGAGGAGAATTAAGACTAATGAGTATGCCAAGGACATGTTTAGAGAAAATCAACTATCAGGAACGTTGGAACTATTTAGAAACACCATCAGTCTATTTGTACTGCAAGGTGTTAGGAAGAGACAAAAGAGTCTGTATCGAAAAAGTCTGTATCGAAAAAGAAACTTGCGGAAACTGGCAAATGATAGTATATGATCATTAATGACAGTGAAGGGTGTCGTGGCACTACACAATCGCAAGATGGAACCTGCTGGCACTAATCAACAAACCGAGTTTCTGAAACATTTTCTGGTTGAAGTTAAAAACTTTATTTTACTCAACAATTCTCTGCATCCGATCCAGAAATATAACTATCCTATCTGCTTGTCTTGTAATGGACACAGAGTATCGGGAAAAGCGTTTTCAGATTTCGAATTTTTTTGTCGGAAACAAACAATTCTCAAAATTTAAGGACATGGGATGTGCAGAAATTTGAGACACCTTTCCTGATGTTTAACCAAATTCAGAGTTTCAAGAAACAGAAAGTGTAAAACACCAAGAGAATGTGTATTGTGTATAGCCAAGAAAGTGGCACAGTAACAGTAAATTTATGACATGGAAGATGCAAGTTTTTCTGGAGCGATGAAATAGGTCGGTAGTAGGCCAAACTTGATTGTCGATTGCTTGTGCCTCCGTGTTTGTTGCTCTTGCCTGCCGCGATTTACCTTTGACCAAATTTAAAATTATTATTTTATTAAATAATATTTTTATTTAGTGATTAATACCCTCAAACCAATTTTAATTCTTTTGAAAAATTATTATAAAGAAATGATTATTAAAAAAAATATAAATAATAAGAAATATTTTAAAAAATAATTTTTTATTAAGTAACGAAGGTGGCCATTGAAATTTATATTTGGGATAACAAATTAGGCGATGCTTAATCTTTTAAGATTTTTTAATTTAGGATTAAATTTTTAAAATTTTTAATTTAATAATTAATCTTTTAAAATTTGTATAAATCAATGTTTTAAAAATCGGAAGTGGTTAAAGATTGAATAAAATTAAAAAATTTTAAATATGATTGAGAGAGATTGTCTTCAGACATGTTAATGGGCTAGCCTGGGCCCTAGTCATGGTTGCCCTCGAGCCTGCTTTCGAGTGGGCTGATCGGCCAATGGCTCGCCTGTTGATTTTTTAAACTTAAAAAATTCAAAATGATGTCGTTTTGAGAAAAATTGACTGCCTAGGTAAACCATAGTCAGCCCATAGACAGGCCAACCCAAGCCAAAAACAAGCAGGGCCAAGCCATAATTGTCATGCTTAATTGTCCTTACTTATGAAAGAATTTGAAATTTAATTGAAGAAACATTGTTAAATGAAATTAATTAATTAATTTTAGTTTATAAAAAGTTATTAAATTACAAGATTTGATTAATTAATTAATAAACTAATCCATTTTTAATAACAAAATTTATGAAAGTAAATTAAACTGGAAAACTAAAAACTTAACTAAAAATTGAAAGAATCAAAATTTTTACGATTGAATTGGCTAAATCAATTAAACTTTTTAATAATTAGTATAAATAAGGTGAAATAGTTATTTATATTTATCTATTAATTATGGTTAAAAAAAGTTTTAACTTGACCTGAAAATTTTTAAAAAGTTAATAATTAAATTAAAATTTTAAAAAATGGACTCTTATCAAATCTATATTGTCTTATCCAAGTGTCCATTTATATCGAAGCTCCATTGTCTTTTTTTTTTTTGAACAGAGGAACTTATAGTAGATATCATTTACATGCGCAGTGGGTAAACCTCCAGATTGACACAATAACCTGTAAATTTGGATACTTCACATTAAGAAGGCCTTATATGATAAGCTTGATCAAGAGAGTGTAGATAGTAAGGTTCGAACACAGGATCTTTTGACTCCATGCCCCCCATTCCACCAACTCGACCACATCCTAACGGCTTATATTATCTTGTCCAAATGTGATACGTATCTTTTTATCTTTAAAAACAAAATTTCTATTACTTAAGAATAAAATTGTGTAATATAAGACTTTTCTAGACTCCCATGTTTTAACGGGATTTATACTAAATGTTGTTGTTTTATCTTTAAATCTCGATCAAGATTAATTTTAGATGAAAATTTTTAAAATTTCTGCGTTCTTTTTACTCTTAAGAACTTGTAACTCTGCAAATTATCAAATGCTTTTACCCTTCATTTTCTCACAACTTTTCTTTAACAATTGGCAGACAAATCATGCATCCAAAAGTTTGAACTTGGTTGAGCAATAAAAGATTAGGGAACAGAAATGGAAACTGGTAAAGCACTAAGCCCGCCAGGACTACAGAGATCAAAACTGGTAAAGCAACCAGCCAATGTCAGTGGACGCATTAACCTGTCAAAGTACTTCTCCTGGATTTCAGGAAACTAGTTGTTTACGACTTTGCTGGAAAATTTTACTTCCAATTGGGTAAAAAGGAATCATGTTACGTTGCTGGTCAGATCAGATTGGAATTGTACATTCAAACACATATTTTTCTTATGTCCTTATTTGGTAAACAAATTATCAGTCATTTTTTAGCTAATAAATTTTTTTAATTATTTAACTATTAAGCAATTAGTAGAAATGTTTAGCAATCAGTTTATTAAATTAACTGATTCAACCCAGTCAAAGGTTTTGGCGTGGAGCTCAATTAGCTAATTACAAAAAGCCAATTGTATCCTTTAATTATTGATAGCTCAAGCTTTTTTTTCAATAATTATTGGCATATGTTAAATATCTATTATTAATTTAAGATTGAGAGCGAAGAAAAAAGAGTACTTATTATTATTATATGTCCTATATTTTTTAATAGATTTAAACTTATTTTTTTAAAATTAAATATGTAAAATTTAAATTCTTATAAAAATATTCAAAAAAATATTAAAATGTAATATTCATGTCTTTATAAATCATTTTTTTGCAATAATTATTAATCTTGGGCTTATGTTAAGCATCTACCATTAATTTAAGATTGAAAACTGAGAAAAGGAAACACTTATTATTATTATTATTATTATTATTATACGTTCTATATTTTTTAATACATTTATAAACTTAATTTTTGTAAAAATAAATATTTAAAATTTAAACTCTTATGAGAATATTCAAAGAAATATAAAAATATAATACTCACGTCTTTATAAATCCTTTTTTAAGTAATGTCTTCCTAAGTTATTTTACACATAAACAATCAATACTAATCGTCTAATTTTACCAAACAATTTTGATAAACAGTTGATATTATCCACTAATCAAATCAACTAATATAATTCGCTGTTAGCTAATCGTTAATAGAATCAACTAATAGCTAATATAGTTGCTAAACAATTCATATGTATGCTTTTTAGTTTAGACAATGGGTCGGGCTAGGGTCGGGCTGCCCCTAGCCTGACCCTGGGCCATGATGGCTCGTGTCTTAGTGAACCGGCATAGGTCGACCCATGGCCCAACCCGACCATGGGTTGACTAGCCACAGGTTATGACCTAACAGGCTACGGAAGGGTCAAGCCAAATCGGCCTGCCATCTTTATTTTGAGAAAAACTTTCCAAACTTGATTGTTGATTGCTTGTGCCTCCGTGTTTGTTGCACTTGCCTGCCGCGATTTACCTTTGACCAAAAAAAGAAATCCTTTTAACTTAGTGATTAATATTATAGAAATTTAAAATTATTATTTTATTAAATAATATTTTATTTAGTGATTATTACCCTCAAACCAATTTTAATTCTTTTGAAAAATTATTATAAAAAATGATTATTAAAATAAAATATTACAAATAATAGGAAATATTTTTAAAAACAATTTTTTATTAAGTAATGAAGGTGGCCGTTGAAATTTATATTTGGGATAACAAATTAGACGATGCTTAATCTTTTAAGACCTTTTAATTTAGGATTAAATTTTTAAAAATTTTAATTTAATAATTAATCTTTTAAAATTTGTATAAATCAATGTTTTAAAAATCGGAAGTGGTTAAAGATTGAATAAATTAAAAATTTTTAAATATAATTGAAAGAGATTGTCTTCAGACATGTCAATGGGTCGGGCCGAAGGCACGGTGACCTGTGGGCCAGCTTGTAGCCAGCCGACTGATTTTTTAAAGTTGAAAAATTCAAAACGACATCATTTTGGAAAAAATTGACTACTCGGGTAGACTATGTTCTGCTTGTGGCCCAGCCAACCTAGCCCAAAAAAAGGCCGGGTCGGGACATAATTGTCATACCTTATTGTCCTTATCCATAGAAGAATTTGAAATTTAATTAAAAAAAGTTTTTTACATGAAATTAATTTATTTATTTTAGTTTATAAGAAATTATTAATTTAAAAAATTTGATTAATTAATTAATTAATTGAAAATTTTTTAACAACAAGAGTTATTAAAATAAATCGAACCAAAAAATTAAAAACTGAACCACAAATTTGAAAATTTATAAATTTTTACGATTGAATAGGCCAAATCAACTAAACTTTTTAATAATTAGTATAAATCAGGTGAAATAGTTATTTATATTTATCTATTAATTATAGTAAAAAAACAAAAAAGGTTTTAACTTGACCGGTAAATTTTTTAAAAGTCAATTTTTAAATTAAAATTTTAAAAAAATTGACTCCTATCAAATCTATATTGTCTTGTCAAGTGTCCATTTGTATTAAATCATATTGTATTATTTTAACAGAGGAACCTACAGTCGTTATCATTTGGATAAGTATCGGAGAAACCTACGAATTAATTTAACAACCTGTAAATTCGGTTATTCCACACTAGGCAAGCCCTGTACGACAGACTTGATTGGAAGAGTTTAGATAGAGGAATTCAAGCACAGGACCTTTTGACTCTATATCTTCTATTCCACCAACTCGATCACACCCTAGGGGCCTATATTATCTTGTCCAAATGTGATATGTATCTTTTTATCCTTAAAAACAAAATTTCTATTACTTAAGAATAAAGTTGCGTAATATAAGACTTTTCTAGACTCCTATATTTTAACGGGATTTATACTAAGTGTTGTTGTTTTATCTTTAAATCTCGATCAAGATTAATGTTAGATGAAAAATTTGAAAAGTTCTGCGTTTTTTTCACTCTTAAGAACTTGTAACTCTGCAAAGTATCAAATGCTTTCACCCTTCATCGTCTCACAACTTTTATTTAACAATTGGTAGACAAATCATGCATCCAAAAGTTTGAACTTGGTTGAGCAATAAAAGATTAGGGAACAGAAATGGAAACTGGTAAAGCACTAAGCCCGCCAGGACTACAGAGATCAAAACTGGTAAAGCAACCAGCCAATGTCAGTGGACGCATTAACCTGTCAAAGTACTTCTCCTGGATTTCAGGAAACTAGTTGTTTACGACTTTGCTGGAAAATTTTACTTCCAATTAGGTAAAAAGGAATCATATTAGGTTGCTGGGTCAGATTGGAATTGTAAATTCAAACACACATTTTTCTTTTGATCTTATTGGGTAAACAACTTATAGTCAGTTTTTAAACGATTGACTGATTCAATCTATAAGCTAATTTTAAAAAAGCTCCTATATAAGAGCATTTTGGTGTGGATCTCAATCAACTAATTACAAAAGGCCAATTGCATCCTTTAATTATTGGTGGCTGAAGCTTTCTTTTTTGCAATAATTATTAATCTTGGGCTTATGTTAAGTACCTATCGATGAATTTAAGATTGAGAGGCCAATTGCATCCTTTAATTATTAGTGGCTAAGCTTTCTTTTTTGCAATAATTATTAATCTTGAGCTTATGTTAAGTATCTATCGTTAATTTAAGATTAAGAACAGAGAAAAAGAAGAACTTATTATTATTATTATTATTATTATTATTATTATTATTATTATTATTATTATTATTATTATACGTTCTATATTTTTTAATACATTTATAAACTTAATTTTTAAAAAATAAATATCTAAAATTTAAATTTTTATGAGAATATTAAAAAAATATTAAAATATAATACTCATGTCTTTATAAATCTTTTTTTAAGTTATGTCCTCCTAAGTTATTTTATACATAAACAATCAATACTAATCGTCTAATTTTATCAAACAATTTTGATAAATAATTGATATTATCCACTAATCAAATCAACTGATATAATTCATTATTAGCTAACCGTTAATAGATTCAATTAACAGCTAATACAATTGCTAAATAATTCATATGTATGCTTGTTAGTTTTGACAAGGGGTCGGGCCAGGCCTAGGTTGCCCCTAGCCCGACCTTGGGCCATGATAGGTCATGTCCCAACGGACCGGCATGGGTCAGCCCATGACCTGGCCCAACCATGGGCTAACTGGCCACAGGCTATTACCTAACAGGCCACAAAAGGGTCAAGCCAAACCGCCCTGCCATTTTTATTTTGAGAAAAACTTCCCAAATGACATCGTTTTTATCAAAACACCATCGTTTAGGAAAAAACAGTCTATTCATGTCAAAAATGGTTAGTCCGTAGCCTATCTGTAACTCGGTCAACTCGAGCTAAAATTAGGTCAGACCAAGTCAAACCAAACAAACCGAGCCATTTTTTACATTTCTCCTACTTGTAAACACTACCCTTCAAACGCCTGATAAATCTTTGTTGATCAATAAGTTTCATCAGAGTAACTATTTGCCCTTTTAACAATATTTATAATTATCAATAGGTAATGAGGTTTAATTTTTAGTAGGTTTATTTGCAATTTTGTGATAAAATTATTTAAATGTACTTTTGTCTTATATATATATTTATTTAATTATTTGACATGTAATATATAATCTACAAAATAAATGAACATTATAAATAAAATTATTTCTAAATTATTTTTAAATATTATTATATTAAGACTGAACATTAATAAAGTATAAAGATTAACGTATGTTATGTTTTTTTCTTGCAATCTCTTATATTAAAATACTATATAATCAAAAAAAAACATTTGATTGTTATTAAAAAAACAAATTCATTTAGCTGAGTTAATATAAGAATTCCCATTTATGATTATCGTATAAGTGATATTTACTTGATGCTATTTATAACCTAGTTTTGTTGAGAATAGATCAATTAGTAGTCATTAGATATAACATGAATTGTGTGAAGGTAGTTAAGTGATTAATAGAAGATTTATCACTCCGAAGTTATTAAGGATATGTTTTGTTATTTTCTATTAGTATTAATTTGGAAAATCCTTAATCAAAATATAATGAGACTTAAAAATAGTATTCAAATTTTATTATTAGAATCAATTAAAACTCTGGTAAAGAACTAATATTATTGGACTCAAATAAACTACACTTTTTTTTGGAACGGAGGAACCTGCAGTGGCTATCCTTTGCATGCACACTGGATAAACTTCTTTATTGACGCAATAACCTACAAAATAAAATAAAGTATAAATCTTAATTCGTACCTTAAATTATACACAAAATGTGTCGAGAGTAATGAAAGTTAGGTAAGAAGTAACCTCCCGTGTTAACTAAGCTTATAATAGGTTTTGAGTATTCTAGTAATCTAATTAGAATTAAATTATAATTTCAGTTAAATTTTAATTTGAATTATTATAGTTAATTTAAATACTATTTATGCACAAATAAGATATCAATGCTTATTTATTATTTGTTCTTTATGTGATATCTATTAAATTGTCAAATATATTTGCAATAGATATAAATTATAACCATAAATCATATTTAAGATTAGATAAATTAAACTTTTTAATTTATCTTTCATTCTCTAATTAAATAATTTATATATAGATAGATCAAGATTGAAGTCTAATAGCGTATCATAATCATCCAAATTTTAAGGATATCAAAGTAGTTTTCTTTTCATGCATAATTTTATCTTTTAATCATATAATGTTTCAGTTAAACATAAAATATAGAAATAATGTTTATTCTATTTGAATCTAAACATATTAATTTAGTGAATTTATTCTCAAATAATTACTCAGATATTTATTTAAGTAGCTCTATATTTTAATTTATAAGATCGACTACTTCTTTCACAAAGAAAAAAAATCGAATTATATCATAATTTTTCAAAGAATACCAAACTTGAATTCTCCCATTCTAGGTCAGCTTTTATTTGAACTTTGTTCCAAGACAATCTGCTTATCTCGATGCAATATATGTGTTGAAACCATTTAATTCAAATAGATTACAATGAAATCTTTCCTCCTCCTCCTTTTTTATGGTGAACTGGTGGATGAGAATGAGGTGGTTCATAATCTATATCAAATCCATGTTCTTCTAAGCTGGAATCCATAGCCTTTTCAC
>JAOSBN010000006.1:39722109-39747266 GCA_027563595.1 Erythroxylum suave | reverse complement strand
ATTATAAATATTAAATTATTAAATTAAAATAAGAAAATATAAATAAAATAAATTTATTAAATAAAATATTTCACATTGCTTAAATATTATTAGCAAAAACTTCCTTCTATTAATTAAGGGTATAATGAAAAATATTAAAATATCATGAGGTTATTATTGGAAAGTAAAATTTTCACCGTATAAGCAGTTTCCTACCGTAGCCCTCTTTCTGCTTATCTATTTCTGCGGTGACACCGTAGTTTTTCCCAACCTACAGTTGTCGGCCACAAATCCAAACATGTATCTGCGTTTGGAAACTACGATGAATAAATACTTATCCTCACTGCACCGCAGATCTAAACGCACTCATTATCAAACGACAAGTGAGAAGTAATATTTGAAATGTATAAACAATGGCTCGTGTGATTGTGGGACTCACTTCTTTATTAATTTAAAGAATAAATATGTGATAATAAAACTCACTTTTATTTTAAAAATATAAAATAATGTAATATCAGCATAGACGTGACATTTAATAGATAGAAAATTAACTCCAAATATTGTATTTTAGTGAAATTTTTACTTAATTATTTTTATTGTTATTATTGTTATTAACCTCATCAAAATTTTCATTCATTTTAAATACGTTGTAAACATTTTAAAAACATTATGAATCGATTTTAACGAAGAATGTCAAAATCAGCCTGATCTCCGGACATCATTTTAAAAGTTTTTTTATTCAAAAAACATATTGTGAATTGGACCTAGCCGACCCATTTATGAAAGAAATTGCAAGTTTGGAACAGAAGATTCTTTTTAATGAAAGGCAAAGATGTATTGTTGAAGTTATTTTCAAACATTAAAATTAAGGATGTCAATAAATCGGGCTAGATTATAATAACTCATGACCCGAGTTGTGAGCCGGAATGAGCCTGAGTCATGGGCTAATTCATCTTGGCCTGCTAGGTTACGAGCTTTTATGATTCTATTAACATCCTTAATTTTAATGTTTGAAAATAACTTCAACGGTTCATCTTTGCCCTTCATTAAAAAGAATTTTCTGTTCCAAACCTGCAATTTCTTTCGCAATTTAACTTTAAAAAAAGTCAAAAACCTTCTTTTTATCTTAACCAGAAGGATGCTTAAATTATTTATATTTTTTACGAAAACAGTCTCTTTCACACTCAAAAAGTACACAGAGAGCTTCTTACGTAAGTAGGCAAAGCTTGTGCGGTGTGAAAGCTGCCCAAAGGTCAAAAGACGAGACTCTTAACTTTTCAGGACGCGTAACAGAAAGTTCGACACAAGTAGGCAAACGGGATTGCCACTAGCATCTCGACAATTGAACTTCTCGTCCACTAAACACCATCTTGCCACTCCACTTGCTGGAAATCGTACAGGCATGGTCATTGGTGGAGTCGTACGGGACATGAGAATGTCTCAGGTTTTCTTTGGTTGTATTTAAAGTTTTTTACACCGGAACTGTTTATAACGAAATTAAATATAATATTTCAAAAAAAATTGGGAAGAATAGAATAATCTATAGTAAAATATTGTTTGAAAGAAGAATTCTTAATATAATATAGCGAAAAGTTGTTTATTATTTTACATTATATTATAAATTTCTTAAATTTGAAATTCCTCATTTTTACTGTTGAGGATAAAATGAGATGTAATATGGACCATTTCTTTTTTATCTCATTTTATTTAATTCCATTTTATTATAAATTCTCATCTCAATCGATAGAATAATATTATATTTTACTCCATTACATTAATAAGTCTTCAACCAAATATAGTCTTAAGCACAATTCCTTCCGAGACAAAGCGGGAAACTCTTCAAATATTATGAAAACCAAAAATATAATTTTTAACCACAATTTAATATTTAAATAATTTGAATTGATTTTTAATAATTTTAAAATATTCAAAACAACTTTAAATAAATAAAAAGAGAATTAACTCTTTGTTAATATTAATATGATATTATTTTTATTTTTAAACAAAGACGACTTTATTATTAAATAATTAATTTTTAAAATTAATTAAAAATAAAAAATTTAAGTTAGTAGTAACATAATATTTAATTTCTGTTAAAAATTTTAAAATACTAAAATTTAATTTTAATACTTCGAAATTATAAAATTTATAAATTTCAAAATGCAATTTTAACTCAGCGTTGTAGCGTACAAACTTGCCATTCGATAATCAGATTATATACATCTTGTACTGTTTCCAAAAGGTAATTAAATTCCTATTCAGACATAAATTGGGATTAATAATTTTATGATCAAATTTTTAAGTGTAATACTAAAATATTATAACTTTCATTTTTTAATAAAAATAGTCTAATACTAAATTTTTATTGATGTGGATAATATGATAAATCACGTCATATTAATATTTTCACCATTTGAACATCATATATTGTATTAATGTTACATGTAAATTTTATTGCTTAATAAATTGAAAATTTTTTAATTTATTATTGTTTAATAATAAATTGAAAATTTTAAAAAAATTATTATTTTAATAAATTAAAAAATTTGTTAAAAAATTAAAAGTCCTTTCTAAAATTTGAACTAAAGTTATAAAATTAAAAAAAAAAGATTGAGTAGTCAAGATACATTTGAACAAGTTCAATCTTGGAGACTTATCATCACTGGTCCCAAATAGTGCAACTAATCACCATTGCCCATACCCTTTTAAGGGAAAAGTCAGTATTAATGTCAACTTGTAAGAGTTGGCAAGAATATGATGCTTTTTGGGTCATGCTTGTCCGCTCAACTTGGTGACTTTTGAGCACATTGTATTCGTAAATGCTCTTTGTCCACGGTCTATGGCTAAGCCAAGACCACATTTTCAAGATGACTTTTTTCTCCTGTTAGGAACTAGGAAGCTAGGAATATAGGAATATCCTCCATTTTGAAGAGCATCTGTCTTTTTCAATCCTTGAAAAGCATGCCAAAGTCATGTTCTTTCCCTCTTGTTTGCAAGAAACTGAGGGTCCATACTAGATATTGTCCACAATTCAGCTTTCTGAGATCACATCCAAGTGGTTTTGAAGCTTGGAAGCTAATGCCTCTTGATTCAAAAGTTTTGGAAGAATGAGTCTGACTTTCAAGCATTCTTCGAGATGCTGATATGCTTAAATTATGATATATTACATCCAAAAATGTACATACATACAAACAAGATTTCATTGATGACTATCTCCTATGAAGGAGTGCATTCACCTATGAAGGAGAAGTCTGTTTAAGACACCTCTCCTACCCTCTAAACCCCAGGGGAGGGTCTTCCTCTGTTCAGTTTAATGACCAGAGGCTGTAATTAATCACACACAAGGAATGTAATTAAAAACCTCGCACTTCTTCATCATGAAATCAAACTTCAAGTGTATCTATTGGGGGTCTTGACGTTGTAGATGCTTGAGACCTTGATTCAGCAATTTTTGCAGCTACCTCAGCAACAACAAGTCTGGTTAGAAGCAGACCTGCAATTAGAGCTGCGATCATAAGCATTGTGAAAACTGCACTCCAGCTCTTAGCCGATATATAACCAGTTAGTAAGGGTCCAATTGCAGCTCCAACCGAGCCTGTTCCATCTATAATTGCTGTTACGGTGGCTAATGCCCTCGAGTTTCCTTTTAATGAACTGTGTGTTCCCAGGTCAGCCGAGACAGCAGTTGTTATAAGAGCATATGGACCATTCACAAACATTCCAGTGATGAACATAAGAACGATGTTTAGGGTTAACGAGATCTCTCCGTAGCTTCGGTAAAAGAAGAGGGCAGGAATGGCACAGTACATGAAGCTTGCTGCTGTAATGGCTCTGGCACCTAAGCGATCAGAAATGTGCCCTGCTAAGATTCCTCCAAGCACTCCTCCAACATCAAACAGAGTTGACAGGTTTCCAGCTGTCTCACTTGATAAATATTTGCCATCAATAGCTGCAAGATTCAAGAAACAAAGTTTTAAATCACATAGAATGAGTCATCTACAACAGGATTCACAAGTTCCAAATATTCAACACGTAATCAGAAGTTAAGAAATCCAAACTACCTGTGTGGGATATGTAGAAAGGAAGCCAGTAGAGAAATGTATAAGCCACCAATTTGGCAAAAAATAGACACAGAGCAAAAGGAGCAACCCCAGGAATTTTCCATGCTTCAATGAACCCCACTGCTTTCTCCTTTTCCTCAGAGCCTGAACTCAATAAAGGCTCCGTAATCTCATCCCCAGTTTTCTGTGTTAAATCCTCCAAAATGTCTTCATCTCTGTCAGCTCCAACAGACTCCGGATTAACAGGGAGGAAAAGGAAAACCATCAAGCCAACAAAAGCAATAAGGAGGCCGGGAACAACAAAGGACCAACCCCAACCATAGCTCAACATTGCAGAAGCAATCAAAGACCCCGAAATGTTGCCAATGGAAGTGTGAGCATTCCATATACCCATAATTAGTCCTCTCTTGCTCTTTCCAAACCAGTTACCAACCACAGCTACAACTGAAGGCCATCCAGATGATTGGAACAAGCCTGCAACCATTTGTACCACCAAGAAATAGTAGAAACTATGTACATTTGCCCAATAACCAACCCCAAAGAGTGAAGTAAATAGACCAGTTCCAACCATGCCTATTGTCAAAAAAATCCTTAAATCAAGCCTATCACCCAAATGTCCAGCGAAATACATCCCAAATGCATATACGGAGAGAAAAGCCACGTCAAGTTCACCAAGTAATGCAGTTCCATCTGATCCATTGAATGGGGACCAACCATCTACAAGTACCCGTGAACTCCCTCTTTTCTCAACTGGCTTGCTTACATAAGTAATCCTCCATGGAGCAAATTTTAAGCCAAACTCAGATGATTGTGGATCAAGGGTACTCTTGACAATGCTCGTGGTTTTTCGAGTAGCATGATAGCTAGCGTATGCAAAAAATGTTACAATCAAGACAATGGCCTGATAGGCTTTATAGGAAAGTCTCCTTCTCTTTACGCACTCTAAGAATTGGATTCCGAGGGGCTTGCTCTGGGTCTCAGATGATGCTTCTGATAATGGTCCCATTTTTTTATTCTTAACTCCACTTGGCATAAAAAGGAAGTCTAATCTCTTCCTTTTGTAAGAGAGAAAGGAGCAAGCTGCAGAAAAAGAGAAAGTTAGTGAGAACACGAGTAAAAATAAATTCCAGAAATCGCCGACAGAATGAGTTACTTCAGATCGTACAAGGTCAAATTTGAAAGATAATCTCAATTTTGTCTCTATTGAGTAGAGAGACAGGATTCAGTCGTAACAACTGAACTGATTTATAGCAAGCTCTTGAATTCACAACCATAAGCAGAGAAAACGAAGAGGAAAAGTGGGAAAATTAAAAGACATCAGGAAGAGGAAACGTGTTTCTCCAGCTTCTGCAGTAATTAAGCAGACCATACTCAAAACAGAACTATCTTCAAAATCAAGTCAAATTAATCTTCTACGGGAAAAGAATTAAACCATGGAACTTTCCAAACTAAAAGAAGAATTACACTTAATGAGGAACATATACAGAACAAACTAGTTCCTTTCGGAGATCCTGAGGATCAACAACTTGAAGCAACCAGAGGCAACTTCAGTTGATTGTTAAGCTAACAAGAGTATTTCATCCGAGTAACAGAAAAGATCAATATACAACAAAACAAAACACCATAAATCCGTCCCATACGCCGTCAGGAAACCAAATTCCTACACAAAAGCAGAAACTTCTCAACAATCAAACCCAGACCCAAGAACAAACCTTTAAACAAAACCCCATTGAAAAACAAACCACGTTCTTTAGGCTTTCAAGCTCCATAACAGAAGTCAAAACCAAAGAAAGAACAAACATCATCATCAACAACAAGCAGCCCCAACATCCAAGTAACAAAAGCATACCTCTGGGCTCGCTAAACTCCGGTCCGGTGATCTCTCTGCAACAACTTCACTTTCAAACACTAACGAAAGTGGAAATCTCCGGCTCTTGCGTAATGTTCTCGTGTTGTTCTGCTGTCACGTAACGAACAAAACAATGAACACTCTTTCACGCTATGCGCTCGCTGGAGGTGCGGTGACGATTCTTATACAAGACGTTAATAATTAAATTTATATTGAAATTCCGGTTACGCCCATTGCTTGCTTTTACCACCGGCTGCCCTTTACTTGACCTACGACTGTGTTCAATTTACGTTATTGCCCTCCACGAAACTTGGGTCGTGTTGTCTAAGCGTGTACGCAACGTGTTGGTAGTTTAAACTAAATTCCTAATGGTTAGGTTTCAACAATTATTCTTTAAACTCTTGAGTAATTATTTTATTTTATAATAAAATTCACATTTCAGTAGGTATGACAATTGAACCCGAATTTATCCTGACCTGGGGTTGATTGAACCACGAGCAGAAATTTTTAAACCCGATTGAGTCATGAATTAGGCTCGAGTCAGGTTGTCCAACTCCGACGCTCAACCAAAAGCTACAAAACAAATTCATTTTGTCAAGAATAAAGTCAATATTTAAATTCTTTTAGAAATATAACAAGTTAAACTGGGATCCGAGTTACGGGCCAATCAATACGATATTTTATAGGCCCGGTTCGGCCATTACCATCCTTGGATGCCAAGTAAAGCTCAAAGCAAGTGGGTCATTGGGGCATAGGGAAACTTCAAATCATAATTAATTAAGTATATTGTATCTTATCTTAATAAATATAATATAAAATTGGGCAATCAGTGTATGTATTATATGTGAAGTTGAAGATTGTGTGTTAGTGTGGAAAAGGATCTTACTTTAATGAGATGTAATAGAGGAAACAAACTCTAGCCTCCACTCTTCCTTGTAGAGCTATGTGAGGTTGAAGATTGGTGTTAGTGTTGGAAAAAGACCTTACCTTAACGAGATATAAGCTTCAGCCCTCAAGTTGTTGATCATTATCTCTTCTAAATGAATTATTCGAAACGTATAATTTGTGAATTATTGGACTTGAACAATCGTTTTGTCACTTTCTCATGCCACCTTTTGATGGCATTCGTTGGTGTTATGGAAACTCATTGTCTTCAAATGCCCTACGTTTCAAACAAGGACCACCACCAAACTTGGATGCTTTACTTTACTACCTGATAGGTTTGTTCGTTCGTGTTGATATCATACAAGCCTCTTTATGCAATAATGGTAATGGTAATGGTAATGGAACAAGCTTTTCTCCTCTACTTTAGGTTTGGTTGTTAATTAATTGAATAAAATAAAACAGAATAGAATATAACAGAACAAAATGGTTTATAATGGAATGAAATGTAATACAGTGAAATTTTTTTTGAAAAGGATGGAATGATTCATAATATAATATAGTGAAATGTTATTTGGAAGATAGATGGAATAAAATGTATTGTATAATAAATAACTATTATACCCCTGATATTAAAATGATTGTTACAAGAAGTTTAACACTATGACTTGGTTTAGGGGAGTGGTGGCGATTGGTAGCCTGTTGAAATCAACCTGCTGAAATGATAAGTATTTATGTGTTTGAGATTGCTGTTTTGGTAACTGCTGAAACGTGAAAATATGTATTTGGTAAGTGTGGTTGATGTTGCTGAAAAGAGATAAAATGACTAAAAGGCTCATTGATTGAATAAGCTATTAACTGTTGTATAAATAATTAAAAAATATTATTAGTCATATAAATTTAAAATTATAAATAAGAAAATATAAATAAAATAAATTTAGTAAATAAAATATTTCATAAAAATATATTATTACACATATAAGTTAAAATTATAAATAAGACGGTAGGCATAAAAGAAAATAATCATTATCAGAAGGTTATTAATGGAAAGTAAAATTTTTACCGCAGAAGCACTTTCCTACTATAGCTCTCTTTCTGCTTATTGATTTCTGCGATGACATCACAGTTTTCTCAAACCTCCGGTTGTTCGCCCGCAGATCCAAACATGTGACTGTGTTTAGAAACTGTGGTGGATAAATACTTATTTCCACTACACTGCAGATCCAAACACAGCTTACGATTTTAAAATAAAAATCATGTCTAATTAAAAAGTCAAGGTACAAATAATTTTTTATATTTTTCTATTTTAAAATAATAAAATTTTAGTTAAAGCTTTATTATTTTATTATTAATTATATACATTTTATTATTAATTATATAAAATATTATTATTAATTATTTAATAAATTTTATTTTATTATATGTGATTTATATTTAAAATTATTTATTTATATTTTTATTTATATAAAAATATATACAAACAATTAAAGAATAATTTTATACATTTTCTTTTTTCATTAGTAAAAATTTTATTAAAAAATTCTATTTTGTTATTAATTATATACAATTTTTTATTAATAATATAAAAATATTATTGAGGTTAATAAGTTTGTGAATTGTAATAAATGAGTTAGGGGAAAAGGAGGTTAGGGTTAGAAGAAATAATTGGTATTAAGAAAAATTATTGAGGGTATATTAGGTAGTATATATTTATTAGTTTACGTTTCATCATAAACCCCGTGAATCGGAAGTTTCTTATTTTCACTGTTTATGATAGAATGGAACGTAACATGAAACCCTCCTGTTTCATTTCATTCCGTTCCATTCCATTATGAAATCTTCAACCAAACGATGGAAGTGTGTTATATTTAATCTCATTCCATTATCAATCCCTCAACAAAACATAGCCTTAAGAATGCTTACACGCATACTCAAAGTTTAAAATTTTCATTTTAGTGATCAATATTTTAAAACCTTAATAATTTAATTAAACAAATTATTTTGTATTTATAGTTTGACATGTCTGCTAAATATTACCTGCATGTCCATCTATTAGTTACATCAACAATATTAATATTTTGAACTAAATTGTTAAGATTTTAAAATATTAGTTATTTAATTGAAAATTTGAAAATTTTAAACACTAAATCAAAATTAAAAAAATTAAACATGTTAGGATTAGTTATCCACACTTCAATGCCTGGTCCTCACTTCAATGATCATTTGTTGCTCACATCATCAACAAAAGTATCTTTTTTATGTACTCAAATTTTACTAATTAAAATTGAAGTGACATTATCTCAATTTATTTATAATTAACGCATTCATCCTAATTTAAAATTCTATTTTTGTATAAAAGTTACAAAATTGATATTATCATTCAAATTTATATCATTATTAATAATATATATATAATATTTTAATTGATCGAAATTTTAAATTTAATTTCAATTTGAAGTAAATTTGTTTGATTCTACTCAAATAATCTGAATTAATTAATTAATTATTTTTATTTTTCAAATAATATGTAAAAATAATATTTTGATTCGATTTAATCAAAAATTAATAGATGAAATTTGAATTAATCAAACTTAAATTTAAATTTCAAAAAATTCAATTCGAATTAATTGTTATTTTAATTTGAAATATGAAAACTTAACCATATCCACGTTCACACTCATGGGTCCCACTAAATCCAGACAACTTTCCACGTCATGCGGTGTCTAGCCTTTCCCCACCCAGTGGCTGCTAGGGAGGCGCGTGTCGTGCCAAGGGCAATTTCAAATAAATATTCACATAAAAGCATCCCTGTCTTACCGATGGGCTTTTCCGTAATTCCGTTTTTCCCAATCAAAACTGGAGGCTAAGGTGTGGAAGGCATATTCGGATATCCGAAAGAGAATTATACCCATCGTGAAGCGGATATCCTCCTCCAAAATCCACGGGGCCCAGAGTCCACGTGTACGTACGGTAATTGCTGCCGTGGCACAGACCGTAGTCTATGGACCCACCGTGACGTCAGAGTCAGCAGGAGCAGATGGCCGACGTGGCACTTGCACTTGGTTCTCGAGAGAGTGGCGATCTGTTTCAGAACTTAAACAAAAGAGTCGACACGTTTTGGATGATTCGATGAAAGTTCATGGAAATTTCGTTTTCTGCTTTCTTTTTTTTGTTTTCAAGCAAATCAATGAATCCACATTTGGGTTTTGGAGGCTTATGGCTTTTGGTCACCATTCAAGGGGCAGTCTTAGTTTGTTAATTGAAGAATTGAGTGTTACATGTAGGGTTTTTAGATAGGGTTTTGATTGGTAAAGACAAGAGATTTATGGGAAGCCACAACTTCGAGATTTTCCCAATTAATAATTTTTAAATACTGTTAATGATTTTGGTTGCAGGTTCGATCGGTTCAATTGTTAAAAACTTTGAATCGTTTAATTTTTTTGATTTAGTTTTTAAATTTTTGATTTAATTTACTTTAATAACTTTTATTGTTAAAAATTGAATGATTTATTAATTAATTGATCAATTTTTATAAATTAATAAAATTTTATAAACTGAAATAAATCAGTTAAATTCTATTTAACAATATATTTTTTTAGTTAAGCTTTAAATTTTTCGATAGGTAAAGACAATCATATTTCAAATTCTTTAATCAATTTTAAGTGGTCTAATATCGATTGAATAATTTAAACCTTAAATCTCTTATTTTATTGGTTTAACTTTTAGATTAGTTTTTTTAAATATTGACAATTAGAGTATTTATGGAAAATGATTATAATTATTAATTAGAGTTACTAATATATTAGATCAAATCTATCTCATTCAATCTATGAATCTATTCAAAGTAAATTTAAATTAAAATGATATTATTTTGGTCCGTTGATGTTTTAATCATTGAAAAAAATCATTTTAATTCAAATTAATTATGATTAACTTAAGCTAATTTTTTAAATTTTAATTCAAACTTTGATTAATTCAAAAAAATTCAAACTTTCATCAACTTGAATTTTAGGAAGTCACTTAAAAAGCCCCCTGGGAGTGGTCGAATCGGTAGAGTAAGAGACATAGGACCAAAAAAAAAATTTTGTATTCAAATTCCTCTACTTATACTGTCTCGATCGAGCTTGTCGTACAGGGCTTATTTAGTGTAAAATATCCGCTTGACGTGATTTTCTCTGATTAAAAAAAGCTATAAAATATCAACTTTAATTACAGTGGTCCGAGCAGACATTGATTCCGTACACATGAATCATGTGTGCCGACTTTAATTCTAGTGGTGGATGAGCTTGATTCCATGTACTCACACTTCCTATCGCATAATATTCATTTTATAAGTTGTTCAAATCAATATCTAAGCGTGTGAGGCACTTACTTGGCATGCCTATGTGTCGTTCTAAGCGTTAAACGCACTTAAACTTTTTTTATTCAACTTTTTTATTAAAAGTCAACGCACTTAGGGCTAACTCTGAATTCAATTCAAATTCTTTCATTAAATTAATATTATCTTATTATAAGATACTAAAAATAGTATTACTTTACTAAAATAATCTTCAATCGTGAATCCTAGCTCTTATTATCAACCCTAATTAATTATAATTAAGGGTAACTGTTAAACTCAAACTTGGTCCCATTCAATTTGATCAAATAACTCGAAGTTTGAAAATTTAGATCAATGTTATTTTTATTTTTAATTTAAAAATTAAAAATAGAATGTGAAAGTTTCGACTACCCAAACTCAATTGAACTCACAGAATGACGACAATAGGTTAGTGTTTTGCTTCAAAAAAATTAGTAAACCCACTTTGATTCAAATTGGATTAAATAGCGATTTTCCGTTACTAAACAAGGCTCTAAGTAAGAAGTTTTGAAAAGCGAACCCCTTCACAAACCTAACCATAATATGTGTTTCTATATGCATCACTTAGTACTACCGTACGTTGGGTCCTCTCACAGGGATCATTAGTTACAAATATAATTCTTTAGCATTAGATTTAGATGGATTGAGATTATAATTTATAAAACCTATTTTCACTCGATTACTAATTTCATTAAGTGTTTACATAAGGGTCATAAGCTCAAATTAGTCCAATCTCTAAAAAGTATGAGTGTTAGTGAAAAAGCAGTAATATAAAATTGAAACGGCTTATTTGAATGTAAGACATCATGAAAAATTGTTGTCCTAAGTCGGAAATTCCTCCTTTACGATGTAGCAGGACAATGATATCTGATTCTAAGGTTAATGCCTTCTCCACCAGCTTTAGTGCACTCCAAATGGTAAAGTAGGAGTTGTCTCTGTGAGTGAAAAAGAAAACAAACAAATATAGAATTGACCAAATATATGTGTGACAAAATGAAAGAAAGTGTCCATCTTGAAAAGAAATTGCGTACTCTATATAGATAAATAAAAAAGGTGTGTGATTGATGAAAAGTATACATGCGTATGCTAGATAAAGGAGAGAAGGTGTTGTGTTTTTCTATCTTTTAAGAAGAAGGAGAGATGCGTGCATATGTGTGTGTTTTAGTAAACAATATGGGCAAATATATATAGGGAAAACCGGATGAATGTTAACTGAGAGCATTAAGAGAAGTAATGTTTAGTATAATAATAATGAACGTTATAGTAATAAAAGGTAATAAAGATGAACGTTGCATGAAACTGTTAGTAACTGAAAAATAAAAGAAAATGCATGAACTAATCAAGTTTTGGAACTACCAAAATACCAACAATCACTCACTTAGTCCAAAACTTGATAAACAAACTATAGTAGTTTAGGAGGAATATAGGCGAACAACCATTAGACGAACAACCAAGTGAACTAAATCTTGAACTTGGTGTCTAAGAAATTTTGGAGACAGAACCTATTAGAGAAATAAACAGCCTCAAAATACCCTGATCTCATTATCACTCTAAAGAGATAGCCCAAATACTCTCATAGGAGAGTGGGTAGCCCTCCATAATCATGTAGGCGAGTCTATCAAGTGGTACTGCTCACACCACCTAAACTTGGGCTATGGAACTCATTAAGAATTAAACAATCCAACCTTAACAAACACAGTAAAGTCATGCTAAAGGACGTTATTCAATAACTGAATATCTCAGTATTATTCTACAAACAATGTACAAGTAAGTAGTCACTACATAACTTTGTTTGATCCATTGAACTTGGTTTCCCAAGTCGGGTGTCCATCATGAGGTTACTACATAATTAGGCTTAACCCCCATCCCTTTAGTATGCTCTAAAATTAGTTTTCTATTCAAAGCTTTTGTGAACGGATTTGCTAGGTTTCTCTCTGACTTGGCATAGTCTAGAGAAATTACACTAAAGTATATACAACTTTATGTCTCAATCTGATATATCTATTTTTGTCATTATATGCCTTGTTCTTGGAAACATGAATGACAACCTACGAATCAAAATGAAGTAGAAGGAATTAGCTTTTCCTAAAGCGAGATATCTGCTAAGAGATCCTTAACCATTCAGCTTCCTGTCCTGCCAACTCCAAAGCCATAAACTCAGCCTCCAATGTTGATCTCGCAACACATGTTTGCTTAGATGATTTTCAAGACACTGCAGCTCTTGCCAAGGTAAAAACATAACCACTGGTAGAGTGTATATCATCACTCTCCGCAACCTAGTTAGCATTAGAATACCCCTCCAATGCAGGAGGATGATCACTAAAAGATAATTCATAATGCATAGTACCTTTCAAATACTTCAACAAACGAATCAATTCATTCTAATGCTCTTAACTAGGATTATTAGTATACCTACTAAGTCTACTCATGCAATATGCAATATCAGGACAAGAATAGTTCATCGAGAATATCACACTACCAATAATTTTTTCATACTTAACTTGGTTTACACTGTCACCAAGATTTTTCTTTAAAGCAACATTAATGTCACAGGGAGTCTTAACTGGATCAATATTATAACAACCAAACTTCTCTAAAATTTTCTCAACATAATGAGTTTGATTCAACATAAACCAGAGTAAGTCCTATCAACTTTGATTCCAAAAATAAAGTTCATATATCCAAGATCTTTTACATCAAAAGAAGACTTTAACAAACTTTTGGTAGTATCAGTGACAAATAAACTAGTATAAAAAATAAGCATATCATCCACACAAAGAGTTATGATTACAGAGCCATTGATATCAGATTTCAAGTAAATGCAATAATCAACATTATAAGAGGTAAAACTAAGTTTGTAAATCTCACTTTCAAATTTTTCATGTCACTATTTGGGAGCTTGTTTAAGTCCATAAAAAGGCTTAACCAACTTACACAATTTTTGTTCTTGACTAAACACTCTTAAATCCCTCCGGCTGAACCATATAAATTTTCTTATATAGATCACCATTCAAGAAAATTGTCTTAACATCCATTTGATTTGGTGCACATGAAGTTTAAATACTGAGGAAATAGCAAACAACATCCTTATAGGTGCAATTTTAGTAATAGGAGAGTAAGTGTCAGAAAAGTCTAATTCTTCTTTTTATTTAAAGCCTTTAATCACAAGTCTTGCCTTGAACCTCTCAATGGTTCCTTCAAGTCTCAATTTCTTTTTTAAAAATCCATTTACACTTTAAAGGCTTACACCCTAGAGGTAGATCAACTAAAACCCAAATTTTATTGGACATAATGGACTCTAACTCACTATCTATGGCTTTCTTCCAAAATATAGCATCCACATATCTTATTGCTTCCTCATAAGTTTTAGGATCTTCCTCAATAATATAAGTTATCACAAAACCGTCACCTATCTCTTTAGTCTTTTTCACCACAAATGAAGTAATAAAGTCAAAACCAAAACTAGTAGGTACTCTAGCTCTTTTGCTTCTCCTTAGTTCAATAATTTCCTCTTCCTCTACTTCATCGTTAGTAGAAGAACTAGGGACAAACTCTCTAAAAACTTGCACACTTACTTTCATGGGAAACATATCCTAAAAAAAAACACTTCATCTCTTGACTCTATAATAGGTCCATAAGTATTAGATCCCTCTTTTTTGATCATAAATCTATAGGTAACACTATTAGAGGCATATTCTTCAAAAAAATTGAATCAATTTTCTTAGGCCCAATTTTCTTCATCTTATGTTCAGGTAGAGCAACCTTAGCAAGACATCTCCACACTTTCGAAAAACCCAAGTTAAGTGGATAGCCTTTCCAAATATCATAAGGGTTTAATCTATTTTATTATGAGGGACTTTGTTTAGAACATAACAAGTTGAAAGAATAGCTCCCCTCCCCACATAAAATCAGGTAAATCGGAGGAAATCTCATTGCATTCATCATATCCTTAAGTGTTCGATTTTTTTTCTCGGCTATTCCATTTTGTTTATGTGTGAAAGGGGTTGAAAGCTCATGAATAATACCAGCTTAAAAATTAACAAAGAGATCAGTACTATTCTCACCACCTCAATCAGACCTTAATCTCTTAATTTTCCTTTCCAATTAATTCTCAACCTCAGTTTTATATTTCATAAACATTTATTCTGTGTCACTTTTATTTTTCAATAAGTAAATATTATTAAATCTAGAGCAATCATCCACAAAGGTAATATAATATCTCTTGCCTCTTTTAGTCATACAATTCTTAAAATTACTTAAGTCTGTGTGCACTAAGTCCAAAAATTGTGAATCTATCTCGATTATTGATTTAAAAGGTTTCTAGAATGCTTAGCCTCAACACAAATTTGACATTTTTCCATTTAATTAGTGATTTAGTTAGCTAACAAGTTTAAGCTTTACATCCTCTTAATTGAAGTCAAATTCACGTGCCCAAGTCTAAAGTGTCATAGGTCTAAAGACTTAACATTATAAGTAGAAGAAGTAGATGCATTCATTTCAATGTCAAATACATATAAGCCTCCATTACAAACATTTCCAACAAAGTTTCCATTCTTAGTCAGAAATAGCTTATCAGAATCAAAGGTCAGTTTAACACCGACTTTGTTAAGCAATGCACCAAAAATCAAGTTTTTACGTACATCAAGAACAAATAAAACATTTTCTAATGCCAACACTTTTTCATAAGTGAGTTTGAGAGTGACTTTGTCAACTCCTTAGTAGAGTTCTCTACTAGAGTTGCCCGTGTATACGAATTCACCATTAGCTGCATCATTCAACTCCTTGAACAGGTCCTTGTTTGTGCAAACGTGGCGTGTAACTCTTGTGTCAATGACCCACTCGACCAAATTTCTAGCAAGGTTTACTTCAGACACCATTGTAGAAATGATCTCCTCGTCATCACCAACTTCAACCATATTAGCTTGAGGGTTACCAAAGCTCTTTTGGTTACCCCGTTTGGTTTCCTTTCCCGAACTGTTGCAATTTCTGTCCTTAGCCTTTCTTCTCATAGTTGATTCTAGCTTGACAATTGGCAATAAGATGGCCTCTCTTGTGACATTAGTAATAGTCACCATCATTCCTTTTGCGCTTAAATTGACCCTGCTTATTATCAAAATACTTGTTTTGTCCACCATTTTTCTTAAAGTTATTAACATTTCTATGTTCTACCACATGAGCCTTGTCAATAGGAACAAGGGTGAGTGTTTTGGTCTTATCTTTTGTGCGGTTGACATCCTCAATCTTTATATGTCCTATCAACTCCTGAACCTTCATGTCTTTTTTCTTATGTCTCAAGTAGTTTTTATACTCATTCCATGAGGCTGGTAGTTTCTCAATAAGGGCATTAGCTTGAAACAACTCACACATGTTCATACTTTCGACAAGTATTTCAGCAACTAGATTTTTATACTCATCTAGTTCGTCCATAACAGGCTTATCATCAATAACGGCAAATTTTAACAACCTAGGAACTACATATTTCTTAACACCGACATCATCCATCTCATATTTCACTTTTAAAGCATTCCAAATTTCCTTAACAGTTTTGTACTTACAGTAGATATCAAACAAAGGGTTGATCATATGGTTTGGCAATATTCTTCTAACGGTACAGTTATCCTTAGTACGCGTAGAGTCAATATTGTCACTAGGAATCTCTTAAAACAATGCATAATCATTTTCATTTTGTTGAAAATAAAACAGAATTTTCTTAGACCATTGCTTAAAATTTCTCCTATCTAGAAACTCTAATCTAGTTAGGTCGGGCGTAATTTTCAAGGAGGGGCTGAACCTATGTGGAGAACAATAAATGTAGAACCTACATTAGTCTCATTTGCAGACGACATATTAAATCCAAAAGTAGAAATATCTCACACGAAATAATAAAACAATACGAAGAAACAAGAACATATTTCGACTTCTACAAAAATAAACAAGTAGCAGCAAAATCACAATAATTCCCAATAAATAGTCACAATGCAACGATATAATTTCCAACTTAGATTGTTAATGAAAAAATAATATAAAATTGAAATGGTTTATCTGAATGCAAGACGTCGTGAAAATCATTGCCCTAAGTCAAAAATTCTCCTTTTATAATGCAATAGGATAACAGGATCTAACTCCAAAATTAACCCTTTTCCACTAGCTTCGGTACATTCTAAAAGGTAGAATAAGAGTTGTCTCCCAAGTGGAGAAGAAAACAAACTGACGCAGAACTAACCAAATATGTATGTGACAAAATGAAGAAAATATACCGTATGGACAAATAAAAAAGGTGTGTGATTAATAAAAAGTATATCCGCGTATGCGCGATAAAGGAGAGAGGGCGTGTTTTTCTATCTCTTAAGAAGAAGAAGAGATAAGTGCATGTATGTGTATTTTAGTAAACAGGCAAATATATACAAGGAAAACCAGATGAAAGTTACTGAGAGCATTAAGAGAAGTAACTTTAATATAATAATAATAAACGTTATGGTAATAAAAGGTAATAAAGATGAATGTTGCATGAAATCATTATTAACTGAAAAACAAAAGAAAACGCATGACCGATCAAGTTTTGGAACAACCAAAACACCAAGACATAACTGTATTGAAAAATTTTAAATTATATAAATCGCATTAGCTAATATAGTAAAAATTAAAAAATATGATTTCATTTACTTATTGGGAAAACAATTTACGATTAACATTATTATATAAAACCAACACAAAAGCTACTTTCATCGTTTCAGATATTTTTTAATTTTTTAACTGTTATTTTTGAATAATTTTTTAACGAACAAGTTTAATTCATTTTCATAATATATAAAATATTTTTAATTAAAATTTATAAATAAAAAAATTATTACCAATTCCATGTAAAATTGAGAGCACACGCCAAATTCATTGTCAATTGTGTCGTAAGAATGGTAATGAATTGGACCGAACTTAGGCCCACTCACTCTCGAATTAATTCAAAACTGTGCTCTAACATGGACTCGATTTGAATTTTTTAAAGAAGGTATAAGTTCAAACCAAAGCCCAATCAATTCCGAATGAACTTCAAATAGATCAAATCAAACTGGACCAGACAGATTTTGCAATATCCATTCGGCTCCCAGGTAATTTGGTCCGATTTCAAGCAACATATAACCTTCATTAAACATGGCAGATTAAGCACAGCAATTCGAAACAGTTATCCTCTATTCCACCTCAACTTGTATCACACCTTCTCTCTCCTCCTCCTTCACCTTTGGCACGGTGACTTTCAACACTCCATTCTTCAACACAGCTTTTATCTGGTTCGTATTGTAGATCTTCTCCGGCAGATCTATTCTGTCACTGTAACTTCGACCGCTCTCTTTATCGTCTTCAAATTCCTTCGGAACTTTGCCTTTTATAACTAATGTGTTCTGCTCAACCGACACCTTCACGTTCTCTTTGTCCAATCCCGGCATGTCAATGCGCAGATTCAGAGCGTCATCGGTCTCACGCGCCTCCCAACCTCGTCTCCTTCTAGCTCCCTTGCCACGAGGCAGGGTGAGGGACGGATTGTCCGTGACCTGCACCTTCACGTTCTCTTTGTCCATTCCCGGCGTGTCAATGTGCAGATTCGGAGCGTCATCGGTCTCACGCGCCTCCCAACCTCGTCTCTTTCCAGCTCCCATGCCACGAGGCAGGGTGAGGAACGGATTGTCCATGACCTGCACCTTCACATTCTCCTTGTCCAATCCCGGCATGTCAATGTGCAGATTCGGAGCGCCATCGGTCTCACGTGCCTCCCAACCTCGTCTCGTTCCAGCTCCCATGCCACGAGGCAGGGTGAGGAACGGACTGTCCATGACCTGTTACATCGTGTTCAGCAAGAATGGATCAAAAATATCTGCATCATCCAAACAACCAAACATAAATTACTCGAACAAGATAAATCAAATTCACCCACAAATTACAAAATTCAACTAAAAAGACCAAGCTAAATCGCGCCTACTACGACGGAAATAGAAAACAACTACCTGAGAAAAGGTCACCGCGGCGACGAGAGAGACCACTGCCAGAGTGACGGTCGACGTCGATGGACCACTCATCTTCACCATCATCGAATTCACCGAAAGCATTGGTATTGAAAAAGCGAGAAACAGAGGTAGCAGTAGCCGCTAGACGAATCAGGCCAAGATTTGGGACGAGGTTTGAAGACACAAGCTTATTCCATACGAGAAAGGAGGCCATTGTTGGGTTAGTAAAAAGCTTGACTAGCACGAAATGAAAGCTTTTTCGATTTTGTTTGTAACTGATAAGTCAAGGAGGCCAATACGAATATCCAAAAGGAATCCGAAGTACATTGATTACCATGGTCCACCTAAGGTGGTTAGAAGCTTGCTGGTGGAATAGGCTACAACCTAGCAAGTACCCTCACTACATTTCCATCAACCACAGCAGCCACCTAAAATATCATGTCTTGAGTCCCTCAAATATTTTATAAAAGGAAAAAAATTAGTAGCTTACTCACTTCTTCGAATGCTATATATGCAATTGCACCTGCAGTATATTCTCCTATTCCTGGAACCTTTCTTAGGGAAGAAATGGTTTTAGGAAATGCATCTCCATCAGCAATAATCATTTTTGCCCCCTAAAATGGGATAAAATGGAGATAATTTGCCAATCTTTCACCAAAAGCAAAGGTACATTCTTCAGGCTAAGGAAAATAACAATAACTTTCACTTCAACATCTCAAAATTTAAGACAAGGGACTAAACATCGAAACTTGTAAAAAAGAAAAAGAACACAATAATCTTCAACTTATTTTGCACAACCACACTGTAGTCTCATTTCTTTAATTTACTTTGTGTTTGAACAATCCGAAACTTAAGTGCAGTATGGTCCTAATGCCACGATAATCGGTCATATGTTGCAAACTCGATCACAGAACACACAAAAAATAAACAAATAAGTGCAATGTGATAGCAGACATAAATTTACACACAGGATTTCTAGAGTTAATTTCAATACCACCTAGTATTGTGTATAGTAAATAGCAATCCTGATGTTGAATATTAGCTAAATAAAGCAAGTCAAAATGTACAAGGTAACACTAGCATTCTTGGAATCCTCCAAACTAAGCAACCTAGACATATCAACACAAAACTCTTTACGTTCCATAAATTTCATAACACCATGACCGTTATAACTTCACAGCAGGAGCCACCAAAGAGCCTAAATTTAGGACTTCCCCACAATTCTGCAATCAGACCTATTGAAACCAAAGTTCATTCAAAAAACCAGTAATTGAAGAAGAAAAATCCTCGAGCTTTAACTACCTACTCAAGCTCAATTGGACTCTGGGGTTAGGCTCTAAGTAAGAATTTTTGAGAGGCAAACTCATTCTCAAACCTAACTGTAATACATGTTTCCATATGCATCACTAGTACTACCATACGTTGGGCCGTCTCGTAGGGATCGTTAATTACAAATCTAATCCTTTAGCATTAGATTTAGATGGATTGAGATTATAATTTATAAAACCCATTTTCACTCAAGTGTTTACATAAGGATGACAAAGCGCCTGTATAATTCGTAAGCTCAAATCAGTCTAACCTCTAAAAAGTATCAAGTGTTAGTGAAAAAAACAATAATATAAAATTGAAATGGCTCATTCGAATGCAAGGTGTCGTAAAAAATTACAGTCCTAAGTCGAAAATTTCCCTTCTACGATACAGTAGGACAACGGGATTTGAACTTAGGATTAACGTCGTCTCCACCAGTTTTGGTGCATTCAAAAGGGTAGAGTAGGAGCTGTTTCCGTGAGTGAAAAAGAAAACAGACAGATGCAGAACCGACCAAATATATGTGTGACAAAATGAAAGAAAGTATAAAGGTGTCTATCTTGAAAAGAAATTGCGCACTTGGTATAGACAAATAAAAAAGGTGTTGTGTTTTTCTATCTCTTAAGAAGAAGGATAGATGAGTACAACCGTGTGTGTTTTAGTAAACAAAATCGGCAAATATATATAGGGAAAATCCGATGAACGTTAACTAAGAGCATTAAGAGAAGTAACGTTTAGTATAATAATAATAAATGTTATGGTAATAAAAGGTAATAAAGATGAACGTTGCATGAGACCATTAGTAACTGAAAAATAAAAGAAAACACATGAATTGTTTTGGAACAACCAAAATACCAACAATCCCTCACTTGGTCCAAAATTTGATAAACAAACTATAATAGTTTAAGAGAAAAATAGATGAACAACCAGGCAAATTAAATCTTGAATCTAGTGTCTAAGAAATTTTGGAGACAAAAATGCTAGAGAAATAAACAGGCTCAAACTACCTTGATTTCATGATCACTATAGAGAGATAGTCCAAATACTCTTATAGGAGGGTGGCTAGCCCTCCCCCCAATCACGCAAATGAGTTCATCAAGTGTGTATTGCTCGCACTAACCAAGCTTGGGCTATGGAATTCATTAAGGATTAAACAATCTAACCTCAACAAACACAGTAAAGTTATGCTAAAGAATACTATTCAATAATTGAATATTTCAGTATTATTCCACAAACAATGTACAAGTAAGTAATTTCCACATAACTTCGTTTGATACATTGAACTTGGTTTCCCAAGTTGGGTATCCATCACCAGGTTACTACACAATTAGGCTCAACCTAATCCTTTTAGCACACTTTGAAACTAGTTTTCTACTCAAAGCTTTTGTAAATGGATCCATTAAGTTTCTCTCTGACTTGACATAGTATAGAAAAATTACTCCATCTCTAATTAAAGTATAGACAATTTTATGTCTCAATTTGATATGTCTACTTTTGCCATTATATACCTTGTTCTTGACAACATGAATGACAGCCCGTGAATCACAATGAAGGAACACATAAGGAATTAGTTTTTCTCAAAGAGGGATATCTGCTAAGAGATTCCTTAGCCACTCAGCTTCTCGTCTTGCCAACTCCAAACCCATAAACTCAACCTCCATTATTGATCTTGTAATACATGTTTGCTTGGATGATTTCCAAGACACTGCAACTCTTACCAAGATAAAAACATAACTACTAGTAGAGTGTATACCATCACTCTCCGTAACCCAGTTACCATCAGAATACCCCTCCAATACAGGAGGATGACCACCAAAAGATAATTCATAATTGTATACTACCTTTCAAATACCTCAATAAACAAATCAATGCATTCCAATGCCCCTGACTAGGATTATGAGCATAACTACTAAGTCTACTCACACAGTATGCAATATCATGATGAGAATAGTTCATCAAGAACATCACACTACCAAGAATTTTAGCGTACTCAGTTTGGTTTACATTGTCACCAAAATTTTTCTTTAAAGCAACACTAGCGTTATGGGGAGTCTTGATTGGATCAACATCATAGTAACTAAACTTCTTCAAAATTTTCTCAACATAATGAGTTTGATTAACCTAAAATCAAAGTCAATCCTATCAACTTTGATTCCCAATATAAAGTCCGCATTTACAAGATCTTTCATATCAAAAGAAGACTTTAGCTTGGTAGTATCAATGGCAAATAAACTAGTACAAAAAATAAGCATATCATCCACATAAAGGGTCATCATTACCCTTCAGTGTTCAATTTTTCCTCTTAGCTATTCCATTTTATTCATGTGTGTAAGGAGCTGAAAGCTCATGAATAATACCAACTTTTTCATAAAAATTAACAAGGAAATCAGTACTATACTCACCACCTCAATTAGATCTTAATCTCTTAATTTTCCTTTCCAATTAGTTCTCAACCTCAGTTTTATATTTCATAAACATTTCCTCTTCATCACTTTTATTTTTCAATAAGTAAATCTTAGAAAATCTAAGAATAATCATCCACAAAGATGATATAATATCTCACACCTTCTTTACTCATACAATTCTTAAAATCACCTAAGTCTGTATGCACTAAGTCTAACAATTGTGAATCTCTCTCAATCATTGATTTAACAAGTTTCTAGAATGCTTAGCCTCAACACAAATTTGACATTTTTTTTCCATTTCATTAGTGATTTGGTTATGTAACAAGTTTAAGCTTTACATCCTCTTAATTGAACTCGAATTCACATGCCCAAGTCTAGAGTGTCATAGGTCTAAAGACTCAACATTATAAGCAAAAGAAGTAGATGTATTCATTTCAACGTCAAGTGCATATAAGCCTCCGTTATAAAACTCTTTTCCAACAAAGTTTCCATTCTTAGTCAGAAATAGCTTATCAAAATCAAAGGTTTGTTTAACACTGACTATGTTAAGAAATGCATAAAAAATTAAGTTTCTTCGTACATCAGGAACAAATATAACATTTTCTAATACCAACACTTTTCCTGAAATGAGTTTGAGAGTGACTTTGCCAACTCCTTAGACGAGAACTCTACTAGAGTTGCCTGTATATACAAATTCACCATCAGTCGCATCATTCAACTCCTTGAACAGGTCCTTATTGGTGCTTACGTGGTGTGTGACTCTTGTGTTAATGATCCACTCGACCAAATTTCCAGCAAGATTTACTTCAGACACCATTGCATAAATGATCTCCTCGTCGTCATCAACTTCAACCATATTAGCTAGAGGCTTACCAAAGCTCTTTTGGTTACCCCGTTTGGTTTCCTTTCTCAAACTGTTGCAATTTCTGTCCTTGGCATTTCTTCTCATAGTTGATTCTAGCTTGACAATTGGCAACAAGATGACCTGTCTTGATAGTCACCATTAATCCTTTTGCGCTTAAACCCTGCTTGTTGTCGAAATACTTGTTTTGTCCACCATTATTCATTAACATTTCTATGTAATACCACATGAACCTTGTCAGTAATTATCTTGTGTACGGTTGGCATCCTCAATCTTTATATGTCGTATCAACTCCTGAAGTTTCATGCCTTTCTTCTTATGTCTCAAGTAGTTTTTATACTCATTCCATAAGACTGGTAGTTTCTCAATAAAGGCATTAGCTTGAAACAACTCACACATGTTCATACTTTCGGCAAGGACTTCAGCAATTAGATTTTTATACTCATGTAGTTCGTCCATAGTAAGCTTATCATCAACAACAGTAAATTTTAACAACCTGACAACTGCATATTTTTTAGTACCGGCATCATCAATCTCATATTTCACTTCTAAAACATTTCAAATTTCCTTAGCAGTTTTGTTCTTACAGTAGATATCAAATAAAGGGTTAATCATATGATTCAGCAATATTCCTCTCACGGTACAGTTATATTTAGTACACATAAAGTCAGTGTTGTCACTAGGAATCTCTTAAAACAGTACCTAATCAATTTCATTTTGTTGAAAATAAAACATAATTTTCTCATACCATCGTTTAAAATTTCTCCCATCTGAAGACTCTAATCTAGTTAGGTTAGGTATAATTTTTAGGGCTACGATGATAGGGGCTTAACCTATGTGGAGACCATTAAGTATATAACTTACATTGGTCTCATTTGCAGACAACATATTAAATTCAAAAGCCAAAATGTCTCACACGAAATAATAAAACAATATGAAGAAACAACACCATATTTCGACTTCTACAAAAATAAATAAGTGGCAACAAAATCACAATAATTCCCAAAAAATAGTGACAATGCAACAATTAAATTTTAAACTTAGACTATTAGTGAAAAATAATATAAAATTGAAACGACTTATCTGAATGCAAGGCGTCGTGAAAAATCATTGTCCTAAGTTAAATATTCTCCCATTTACGATGCAACAGAACAACAGAATCTAACCCCAAAGTTAACCCTTTTCCACTAGCTTCGGTACACTCTAAAGAGCAAAGTAGGAATTATCTCCCAAGCGAAAAAGAAATCAGAGACAAAACCAACCAAATATATGTGACAAAATGAAAGAAAATGTACTGTATGTACAAATGAAAAAGGTGAGTGATTCATAAACAGTATATATGCGTACGCGAGATAAAGGAGATAAGGTGTGTTTTCTATCTCTTAAGAAGAAGGAGAGATAAGTGCATACATGTGTATTTTAGTAAACAAGATGGGCAAATATATACCAGCCAGATGAAA
>JAOSBN010000006.1:39708441-39719154 GCA_027563595.1 Erythroxylum suave | reverse complement strand
TGGACTGTTTTGTTGGACTTTTTGGTAGCGTTTAATTTAATGGTGGCTAACTCATTCTTCAATGAAAAGAGAAGAACTTAATAACCTTTAGAAGTAGAACTGCAAATAGTCAAATTGACTACTTCCTCGTAAGGTGAAGCAATCAACCTAATTTTAAGGATTGTGAAGTGATACCTAATGCATGCATGTCAACTTAATATAGAATATTAATCTTTAATCTTATAATTAAGGGTTGGACAAATAAGAAGAGATCTTGAATGTGCACTATAATTAGATGATGAAATCTAAAAGGGACATGATAGAATAACCTAAGTTCAAAGTAATGTCTAGAGAATAATGAAAATTAGAAGATGATGCTAACCATATGTGAGAAGGTATAACAACTCTTTAAAGGAAGGCAATTAGGCAAATTTTAGGAGTTTCTAGATGACCTGTAGGTAGTAAGAAAGAGTCTTGGTAATGAAATGAAGACATAAAAGAGAAGGTGAAGATCAAGAAGACTGCATATAAAACTTTATTGGATAGCAACACAAATGAAGAAAAGGTAGCTATGATGAGGGATAGAGAATGAAAAGCGAGGGATGCGGATTAAGTTTGTCATATAAATGATGAAGCAAGACGGGTGCTTATGGATGAAAATGACATCAAGAAAAGATGACAAAGATACTTCTACAACCTTTTTAATGAAGGCAGAGATGACATCTTTTTCTTGGGTGATCTTAGCACTTTTGAGAATTATCAAAACTTCACTTGCTACCAAAAGCTCATAGGAAAAGAAATTAAAAGAGTTTTGAGAAAGACGAAAAGTGAAAAGGCAGTAAGACTTGATAAGTTACCTATAAAGGTGTTGAAGAGCTTAGGAAAGGATGGTCTTACTCGGTTAACTGAGCTTTTTAATGTGATCCTTAATTATGCTAAAATGTCGAATAAGTGGAAACTTAGCGTATTAATCCCCCTCTACGAGAATAAAGAAGACATCTAAAAGTGTAACAACTATAGAAACATCAAATTATTGAGTCATACAATGACATTATAAGAGGGTAATTAAGACAAGAGTGAGAAAATGTGTAACTATCTCGAAGAAACAAATTAGTTTTATGTAAAGAAGGTCCATGACAGAGGCTTTACATTTCCTTAGATGATTAATAAAATATTATAGGAATAGACAGAAAGACCTATTTACGATTTTCATTAACTTAGAGAATGCTTATGATAGGGTATTTAAAGAAGTCATATGGAGGTGTTTAGAAGTTAAGAGAGTTTCTATTAGTTATATAAGGTTAGTAGGGCCATGTATTAATGTGTTAAAACTATGAGTAAAGATGACATGAGGAGATACAGAGCATTTTTATATCAATATCAAACTACATCAAAGATCCTCGTTTAGCCCCTTCCTGTTTGGAATAATATTCTAGATTCAAAAGGTTTTGATTTGATTAAGACTAAGACTAAGACTAAATACTTGAAGTGTAACTTTTCAGGTCACAGAGTTGCATCTGATATAAAATAAAGATTAGTTTAGAGGTTATATCATATAAAGATTGTTTTAAGTACCTTATATTCATCATACAAAGTAATAACAAGATAAATAATTATATAACTCACCATATCAAATCTGAGCGACTTAAATGGAGAGACTTATGATAAGTTTTATATGAAAAGAAGAGAGACTTATGATAAGTTTTATGTGAAAAGAAGATTTAAGTTAAAAGCTAAATTTTTTTGTTTAGCAATTACACTAAACATGCTTTATGAGGTAGATTGTTGATTTATAAAACATATGCATATTCATAATTTAATGGTGGTAGAGATGATGATGCTTTATTGAAGATGTAATTTTACAATAAGAGATAAGATCAGGAATATATTAGTAAGGGATAAGTTAAAGATGACTGATATTGATAGCAAATTAAGAGAGACAAGGCTTAGGTGGTTCAAATATATTAAAAGGAGACATCATGACGTTCAATAAAAATATGCGAGAAGATTATATTTAAAGACTATGAAAAAATTTGAAGAAGACCAAAGAAAATTGAGAAGAAACAATCAAGAATAATACGACATTACTAAAATTTACCAAAAACTTAACTCTCAATAGGAGACTTTAGCCAACTAGAAAGACATTCTCTTTTTATAAACTTTTTGAACTTTTTCCTCCCTTAATAAACTTTTTTCTTTCCTTTGAGGTTTGGAAATAAAGTAAGTTGTATTATTATCAGCTTATAACTTCGCAATAATTCATTTTCAACTTTATCGACATTTATGTTTTGATTTCAAAAATTGAGGATCATATTTTTTGTTCCGGTTATGATGTTTCTATCATGTTTTATTAAATCTCATCCATATATTTACGTAAATCTCACATAAATATATGGATGAGATTTAATAAAACATATTTAGAATAAAGTAATTGCAATAGATGATTTAACGGGCAAAAATTGTCCTCTTTTTGAGACCCAAAAAGGTTAATAAACCAATTTGTACATGCCTTCTGCAAATTTTCAAAAAAAATTTCACCCGTAGGGGAAAAAAATCTCTAGGCTTTGTAAATGGGTTCGTTTAACTTAAAACCAACTCCAAGCTCAATTGAACTTAGAAACTTAGGCCTAAACCTGAACTCAATTAAACTTAAGTGACTAAAAGCGCAATTAAGCTAAAATCAAGCCCACTTTTAACAAAATGTTTAGAAAAAGAAACGACGCTACTTTACATAAAAATATTCGAACTTTTTTAAAATTTGAGCCTAACCTAAAGCTTAATTAATTTAAACCGAGTCTATTGACTTCAAACCAAGTTCAACCAGCTCAAGTTGGACCGAATTGGACAAATTTTGCCATTCCTATTAACATCCCAATATAGTTTTTGATATTTTAGATTTAATGGTTATCTTGATTTAAGTTTGACTAATATTTTATATTCTTCAAATAAATCCTAATAAATTATTAAACATATCTATTAATTTAAACTAAAGTTTCATCAACTTAAAATCTACATAAATTTAAATCCTATCACTTGTTTCTTTCTATCCACCCCAAGCTCAACCTCATTCCCCTTACAACCTGTAACCCAAATTTTACAATGGGGCTCCAAAATTTATCTAACTAGCTTAGTCCTCCAAGCTGTGTTGTTAAAGATTGCCTCCTACAATTGCACTGGAGTGACAAATAACAAACATGCTGGGCATCAAGTATTTGCACTTCCAAACCACAACCTTTATAACAAAAGGCAAGGACTTGACGAAACTTCAGTGCCCATCAGCAACTTTTGGAATTCAGTGACTTTCAGTTCACGGCCCGGTTCCCATAAATGTTTTGGCAGATGGATAATCCCATTTTTGCAGAAGAAGTCCCTTTACAAATACCATAAACACTAGGTAGCTACTTACCATTACTACTACCACGATGACCAGGTCGATCTGATTATGCTTCATCCTGCACTAGTGGCATAGTTATCTGATACTTTTTAAGATATCATACAAGTTGATGTTACCTCCAGACATCAGCATTATTCAGGTTTAAGAGAATTTATCGCACCCAAATCCTCTTGAAGTAGATTTTACGCCAGGAGTAAACACGGTTTAAGCAAATTTGATCCCAAGATACAGCTATTAAGCCATTCAAAATCACTCTGTAAAGAGTAGTTACCTATAGCTCAGATACCTGGTTTTGAAATTTTGACTCCAAAAAGAACCTACACTGAAAAGACAAGAAATCCATTTCTAACATAAATATGAATCATAATAAATGTCACGTTTGTTACCCTCGGAAATCCATGGCTTATGGTCTCTACAAGCGCTCGTCATTCAAATCCACATAATTAGAAGGCACAAGTACGAGCCAGGTCCTGGGAGTCCCTCAATGATCGGATGCTACATTAATCTCGTAATAGGATCACATCAGAGGTATGTTTTGTGATAATTACTTATGATTCGTGAATTTTGCTTTCACTGTTTCGTAAATGAAGCAGTAATTGCAAAAACAAAACCAGAATAACCTGAGCAAAAATTGAAATTTATCAAGATTAGGTGCCAACCTACTGATGCTGTCATTATAGAGAGAAGACTTATGTGTTTACCTCAAAATTGAGACATAAAACCATCTCTCTCTGCACCTGTCTCATTCAAGCATATATTTTGAGTTTGACCACATACATACATGAGAACAAAATAGCCATCAATTACCCACCCAAGACAGGGGACCACTCTGAAAACAGGTTCTCGGAGATAAATGCTACCAAAGCTCAAACCAGCAAGAAAAAGAGTTACAACAACATATTAAGTCATACCTACCTCAACCCTTTTCTTCTCTTATAACATTGAGGGAGGTAAAGTCCCAATAAAGCTGTGAGATGGCAAGGAAAAGTTTAACCCATGATGTCAAAGATACATGCTCGTAAAACTATGGGATTAAAAAGGTCTACCTCATAATTCAAAAGCTCAGACATCTATCTACACAATCACTAATATGGGCGAACTGGACTCCTAGGTGACCTTCTGTTACCATGCCTAACAGGGGAACGTGACCTACTCCGACCACGATACTTATCCCTGCCTCCATCTCGTCCAGTCCGAGGTCTCCAATCCCCCCTTTCTCCATCCCGACTACTTCTACCATTCCTCTCTCTTGACCTTTCATAATCCTTGCTGCGCTCTCGATAACGATCCCGCTCTCTTTCTCTATCACGATCATCATATCGATCCCCATCACCTGAACCACTCCTCCTTTTCCTGCTCTCACTTTCCTTCTCCCTTTGCTTCCTTCTTTCTTCTGCTTCTTTCTCTCTTGCTAGCCTTTCCTCTTCTTTTGCCTTTTCCTTTGCTGCCTGAAATTGAAGATCAAGATTCTGCATTGACAAAGGAAACAAATCCCATTTACTCTGAGAGGTGAAGTATGCAACTCACCTTGTGTTCAGCAAGGAAATCGCGCACCATGCCATATCCCATGTGCTGCTTGCCCGTGACATGAGATTGAGTCCTCTCTGCTGCATCGTTAGCTACTAAAAAAGAACCACAAATCTCACATAAAGCCATCTTTTTCTCCTGTGGAACCATCAAGACTTTATCATTCTGAGATTGAATCAAGGCTTTCTCGGAATTAAGTTCATCCACCTGCAAAACTATCAGTAGTCAATATACAAGTAAAATAATGGTCACAAGGCAACCTCCGAACTTTTGTGGAAAAGTTACATACTTTTAAAATAATGCACGTGTAAGATGCTAATAGATAACTGAAAATGTTCACACCATCTTTAAATGTATGTTCATTGCATTTTTCACTATGATTTAGGTGAGGCGAGTTCCGCAAATTACTTGCTTCAGAAAAGATTGCTGCTCTAAATTTTTCCGGTTTGAGTTTCGGTCGGTAAGGGGGGCAGAGTTGAGAATGCAAGAAATAAAGTAAGACACCTTTTTCATAAGAGCTTGAGCTTCATCAACCTTCCCAGCTTCACCAAGGGCCTCCACTTGTCCAAGCAGGTTTTTTATTTTCTCCTCAACCACAGCTAACTGTTCAGACTTCTCAGCTGATAGAGGAGGGGGTGGCATAGGTTCTTCACCTTGAGCAAGGCGCTCTCTTCCTCGCCTAACTCTTCTATCCAAATCCATCACCTATAATAAACAAGCAGTAATACAAAACAGGTTGCAAAGCTTTAAAATCAATTAAAAACAACAATCTAATGCAACGATGATTCGACCTACCAATTTCTCACAACGTTGAGCAAGTTCGGCTTCAAATTTCGCAAGAAAAGTGTCGTGCCTCGGGGACTTCTCAAAGCTGCAATTAGAAATCAATTAACACGGCAGCAGTGAGTGCATACATGCACAGAATAAGAGAATATAAGCGCTTAGATTTTTTTTCTTATCAAAGTAATCTCAATTATAGAAAAAAGAATCTAACAAATTTATTTAGTGTATCCCCCGCAAAATTAATTCAACAACCATGCAAATATTCTTCCTCTGAAAGAAAAACAACTGATCAATAACAATCACTAGATGAAACAAAAGACGAGCCATCAAATCCCATGCTCTTACCTTTCTTTCAACTTTGGGTCATGAATTCTATCACAAGGCCCTGCCACCAAAATAAGAAAAACGATAAAAATTTAGTAAAATCCCCATATTTACAAACACCAAAACTATGACGAATAAAGATATCAATCGAAAAACTAAATTCTAAAGTTCGAAAAATTCAAACCCAAAAGGCCTGCCCATTTCCTCAAATTCCTCATTAACCAAATGGAGCAACAAAAAGGAGAAGAGCTGGACCAAAATCAAAAGCAAAAACTCACCTAAATCACTCTTGGTATTGACGAAGAGGTCATGTGGGCAAAAACGAGCCATATAATACGCGCAAACTTCCTTAGAGTCCCATGTTATTTCCTTATACCCTTTCCTTTCTTCAGCCGTCAAATTACGATCTAAACAATAAACCATTCTCACACAAGTCATCAAAACCCAGATATAAAAACGAAAACCCAAAACAAAAATCAATGACCAACCACCTCATTAAACAATAAACACTCCAAAAATAATGGATAAAATATCCATATACCAAAAAAGAAAAAGTTTACAGTCAATACCTGCACCCATGAGTTCGTCTAGCATAGCTCGCTGGAGATCCATGGCTATAATGAATAGCTCTGATATTTGCTTAATAAACTAGTATAGTTGACTTTCGATAGAAAGGGATTTAGGGTTTTGCGAATTTGATGGGATTAGGGCTTGATATAGCGAGGATTTTAGGAACCAGCGTTGGGGAAGACGAAGCAGTTGAGGGTTTGGGCTAGGTTTGAGTTGCTTACCTGTGTGTGAAGAAAATAAATCCACAAATATAATATTATTTTATTTTATCATTTGTTTTATTATATTATTTTTATAATTTTAATATAATAATTGTTTTTAGTATAAAGGATTTAGACTTTACATATTATAAAAATAAAAGACATATCTTTTAATTTTCAGATTTTCTGAAATTTTTTATAATTTTAGAATTTTTCTTCTAACTTTTGGTTAAAATAATGATAAAATACGAGTAATATTAACTTTAAGTATTAATTAATCAAATATCATTAATATAATAATCTAATTTAATTTTTAAATTCAATTCAAACTTAAATTAATTCAAACTAAGATAATTATAACAAAATATTTTTTAAATTAAATTTTTTATTAAACTAATTCGAATTTGGGAGTTTAGTTGAATTGCTTAAGTGTGTGCTTGTGTACATCATAATCCAAGGAAAGAGATGCTTAATTACATTATTGATATCAGAATTTGTATATTTTGTAGAAACTGAAATGAGAATTGTTCAACAACTATTTCCAAAGACCTATATATTGATTCAATCCAAGATTTTAGAATAAAATTGGCAATGGATCCAAAGAATTTTGCTATCTTCTCTATCTTCTATTTAACGAATGAGAAGTCTGTTTTAAATAGGATTGTCAATGACTCATGGGGGCTTGGGGGTCCGAGGGCCCAGATGGGTCAGCCCATAGCCCGGACTATGACCCAAAGACCCGACTCGTCATTTTTATTTTTAAGAAAAACTTCCAAAATGATGTAGTTTTGTAATGGTTAGGTCATAAGTCGGGCAGGGTTGGTTTGTGAGTCACCCAACCTTGACTCGTGGCCCACCCATAGTTTGATTAACACGAGTCAAAATTAGGCAAGGCCAAATTATTTTTTATATTTCTAGTCTTAAAATTATCGTCCATGCAGTCACTGTTTGAGTATATACTTCGATAAGAATTACAAAAGGGTAGATTGATACAATAAAAACTTTGGTAAAAAGTTCGCTGTAAACAATCCGATCCTATAAAAATAGTTAAGGAAAAATTAAAGTAAACCAACCTAGTACACAAGATTCTCTATTTTATAAATCTTAATGTTAGTTACTGAATTGAAAACTTTAAAATTTTATTATTAAATTAAAAAAATCCAAAAGGTTTCACAAATATTAATATTTTATCTTAAAATATAAATTTTGAATTTGAAAAACTAAGAATTATTCAATATTCCTTTGGTCAAATTGAAAGTTTTATAGATAAATGAATTACTAAAATCAAAGGAGAAATTCTATTAGCATATGTCAAAACTTTGTTTCATTTTATAACAATATTAAGCAATGTAAATTATATAATTTAAATATTTAAAATCTCATTTTATTACAAATTTAATATACCATTTGCTTTATTATTGATATTACTTTATTGCCATAATGTTAACATACCCATAAATTATAATTAATTAATTAAATTTTTTTCTATTAGCATATGTCAAAATTTTATTTCATTTTATAACAAAATTAAGCAATGTAAATTATATAATTTAAATATTTAAATTCTCATTTTATTACAAATTTAATATACCATTTACTTTGTTATTGATATTACTTTATTGCCATAATGTCAACATACCCATAAATTATGATTAATTAATTAAAATATTTAAAAAATTAAATTCAATTAATATATATTTGCTTTAATTACTAACCATTTAAAGTGAACGTAGTAGTTAGAAAACTCAAAAGAAGCTAACATAATTAATTTTTACGTCTATTAATGTTGAATGAAATATAATTACTTAGCACTCAACCTTAATAATATTAGCAATAGAAAAAGATGCTGGATTATATTTATAATAAATTAAAATTTAAATATTTAATTAATATAATTTATAATTATCATTAATATTATAAATTTTAATTTTAACTGTGTTATAATTATTAGTTATTAAATAAGAGAAAGAGCTTAAATTAGTTATGTACTTTAATTCCTTATTTTTATACGATCCAGTCAATTTCAATTGATCACCATCCTAGCCCAGTTCAACATGAACATGGGTTAGGCAGCTCGTGGCTCGAGTCAACTACGGGCTGACGAGTCAACAAAAATATTATTTTTGTTGATATTATTAAGAGATTGACATTCTTAAAATATTTGGTACATATGTTGTATAAAGAAAAATAATTTTTTGACTTGATTTATACAAAAATTTAAAATTTAGTTAATAATTTTAAAGTTTTATAAATTTAATACTAAATAAAAAATTATAAATTAATGTATTAAAAATTTTTAATATTAAATTAAATTTTTTTAAAATTAATGTGTTTAAATTGTTATTTTATTAGACATAAAATAAATGTAAAATAACAACAATAATAATATCAACGACAACATATAAAAGATAATTGAAAAACAAACGAGTGCAAAACACCGAACATAAATTATCTAAACTAAATGCCCTAGAGCCCATACAGCCAATCGGACTCAGGGGGGTTTGAGTTTGGGCTAGTACGGTTCCTTTACATGGATTCACTTCAATTTGGTAGGAGAATTATGGTTTGCTTGTTGTCTCTTTCCCTAAATTTTTGCTAGATTTGGTTGGTCATCACAAATGAAACAGTAGACGCATTTCGTCAAGCCATTGAATCTGGATTCATTAGGGGAGGGAGTGTATGTGTGTTGACGAAAGAGCAAGCAGTGGTTGAGGACATCAGTCCCGGTGCGCTTAATTTAGGGACAGGAACCCATACCTGTACAAACTGAGATTCCTAAGGTACGAGAGCATATCGAACTAGTTCAATTAAGAAGATCCACTAGAGTGAGAACAGTGTTGGATCAATGGAGGTTGACAAATTTAATCCTTCTATGTTTTGATAATAATAAAACTTAAGAAATGGTTAATAAATAATTTCAGGTTAGTTGGATGAAAAGCAAGTTAATAAAAAATGAAACACTAGTCGACTGAAGGCTTGCATAAAGTCGACTATCGTGCTGATGAAGAATTGACTAATGATAGTCAGAGATTGATTAGTTGATTAACAATTGCACTAATCGACTAATGAGTATCATAAAAATAAAAACGTGGATTTCATGTGAAGATTTTGTATAAGGATTTTACGCATGTATCTCAACAGTCAAAGATTGGAGAATCAATCAGATTTGTTAGTTAGAGAACTTGACAAGTCGACTATCATTTTATAAGTCGACTATTCGAAGTACAGAGCTGAAGATTCATATAAAAGGGTGTGCTAGTCAACTATCACTTGGAAGACAAGTCGACTATGATGTATTAGTCGATTATTACATTTCGACAGTTGACTATCAGGTACAGCTGAACAGACTTTGAATTTGTTAAACAAATTCAAATGGGAGCAAAATTTTCTACAATGGCTAAAAGCGTCTTGAAGCTTATAAATAGAGGTCTTTACTTCAGAAGAATTAACCAACAAGCTCTTAAAAGGATCATACGTTCTATTGTGCTAAAATTATTCTCTCATTGCTCTCCTATTGCTTACATAGAATAACTTGATTCTCTTCAACTGTACTTAGCTGTATCATTTCATTACTATCGTTGTTATTACTGTGAGTTGTGTGATTAGAGAAGAATCACTTGAGAGGTAGGATTTGTACCATGAAAACAAATCATTTGTAAGGTATAACTTGAGCCGAAAGTCAAGTTGATTGGAGGAGTTCACACTAAACTAAAAAGTATGTGGTAAAGAGCTTTGACAAAATCCTAAGTGGAAGCTTAGGTAGAGGACGTAGGTCTTTGCACCGAACCTCTATACATATTGTGTTTGCTTCTCTTCTCTACTCTTTTACTTTATATTTCGATTTGTTTTTGTTTTGGCTTGTGTGTTTTAATTATTTTTTTTGTAGCACTTTGTGAAAAGAGTTGAAAAACTTAAAAGATATATTCAACCCCCCCC
>JAOSBN010000006.1:39672800-39708341 GCA_027563595.1 Erythroxylum suave | reverse complement strand
AAAGATCAACATGCTTCTCCATGACTATGAAATGTTTGTCATGAAGGAAGGTGAATCTATTTCCACTATGCTTGATCGTTTTGTAGAAATTATCAATGGATTAGGCAATCTTGGAAAGCACATGACGGATAGCGAGAAGGTGAAAAAGATTCTTCATTCATTGCTGAAAGAATGAGACTTACAAGTGATAGCTATTATGGAATCCAAATACCTCAACAAATTAGAATTCAACACCTTGGTGGGATCACTCACAAACTATGAGATCATTCTCAAATCAAGAGGAGGAAGAGGTAAGTCACAGAAGTCAATTTCTTTAAAAGCTAATGTTTCTTCTCTTGATGAAAGTGATGAAAGTTAGATGAAGAAGAAGATGATGAAGAACTAGCACTTGATGCTAGAAATTTGAGAATGTTCAAAGGTCTACTCAAAAATAGGAAAAAGGAATTATGTGGTGGTAGAAACAAAGAAAGAAAGAAGATCACCATGGAGAGAAGGATCGAAAGCTATGAAGAAAAGAAGAGCAATAAAAAGTGCTGGAAATGTGGAAAAAGAGGACATCATGCTAGAGAGTGCAAAAGCTTATTCTCTTCCTCAAAATTTTAGAAAATGACAAGTATGACAAAGGAAAGAAGAAAGCTAGTCTTGTAGCCACTTGGAGTAATGATGAGGAAGCATACCTAAGCAATGATGAGAGCAACTTGGCTCTTATGGCAAATAGTTCCTTGTCAAATGATGATGAGGATGAGGTAATGATCATTGACCAAGATCTTAAAGATTCAGTTACTGCATTGCAAATTGATTTTGAAGAAGCTATTAAAATCAACAAGAAATTGAGAAAGAAATTAAGAGATCTTGAAGCTGAAAATAATGATTTGCATGAAACAATTGATGACTTAGAATGCATTAAGAAAGATCACTCTACATGCAATGTTGAAAAAGAAAACTTAACTTGTGAACTCGATAAACTTAGAAGAGAGTTTTCTTATGTAGTTGGAAAGTTTGCAAATGGAAATGATAAATTTGAAAAGATGTTGTATTTACAAAGATATTCTATATCTAAACATGGTTTAGGGTATGCCTTTTGATAAAGATTGTTCCTTGATTTATAAATTTACTAAAGATGAAAAAGTTGCTATATGTGCTAAATGCTTAAGAGATGGTCATATGGAAATTGCATACAAAATATTAGGAGATGTATTAATGTGAAGAAAGTTTGGGTGGTAAAAGGAACAAAACTTTCTAATATGGTTTATATGACTAACCAAAATATACCCAAAATGGCTTGGGTACCAATAAGAAGAAAGAATATCTCTTTTATAGATATAAGCAAGGATTGAAAATCTACCAAGCACATGGTACATTGATAGTGGATGTTCAAGGCATATGAGTGGAGACAAGAGCTTGTTTGTCAAAATCAATCCAAAGAATCAAGGCTTTGTCACATTTGGGGACAACAACAAAGGTAAAGTCATTGGTGTTGGTAAAGTAGGTAAGGAACCTTTGCCTACCATTGACAATGTACTACTCGTTGATGGTTTGAAATATAATTTGCTAAGTGTTTCTCAATTATGTGTTATAGATTTTAATATGAAATTTGAATCATCTCATTACATGGTTAAGAAAGATGGAAATGTTGCTTTCATTGCTTTAAGACATTGAATTTATATTGTTAATTTGTATGATGATAGTTCTTTTAATGAAAAATGTTTGGTAACATTAGAAGAAAACGCATTTTTATGGCATAGAAAGTTAGGACATGCACCATTGCCTTTATTTTCTAAACTTTCTAAAAATGACATTGTATGAGGTTTGCCTAAAATAAAATTTGTAAAAAACCACTTGTGTGAATCTTGCTTGAAAGGCAAACATGTTAGATAATCATTCAAACCAAAGAAAGAAATATGCACATCTAGAATACTTGAACTTGTTTATACGTGATCATTGTTTGAAAGGTGATATTTGTTTGAAACATGTCTCGACAAGTGATCAATTGGTAGATATTCTTACTAAACCACTTAAAGAAGATGTGTTTGTGAATATAAAATTGAAACTTGGTATGTGTGATTTGAATTCAATTGGCTGATTGCGTACTTGTTTGAAATTGATTGCATATACTTCTACAGCAAAATGGTCAAATTATTAGGTGAATATGCAATTCCATTTGAGAAAGTATCAACATTGATCTATATTCGGGTTTAGAAAACGATTTGTCTTGATTTTAAAGATTTCCAGTCGACTAATTGGAGTCTAAGTCGACTGATGTTGAGGTAATGGTCGAGTATCTTTAATTTGCACCCTGACTTATGCATCTGGAAAAAAATTGATTAAGTGTTTTTGAGGCTCTCTAGTCGACTATTATAGTGTTAAGTCGACTAATCGTTGTTGATATGATATTGCACAAATTTTTACCCTTGAATAATTGACTATTCATTTCATTCCAATCGACTAGAATTCTCATACTTGATGGTTCCAAAAATCTGTATTTATTTAAGTCAACTAATAACCCTTCCAGTTGACTAACCCACAGAGCAAATCTGTCCCAAGGCTACTGTTTTTATTTCTCACAAAACCGGTCGATTAATACTCCTACCAGTCGACTATCGGACATCCCCTATATATAAAACTCTCAATTTTTTCACAACCCTCTGAAAGTTCAAACCATTCAAACTCAAAATCCTCTCATTCTAGTCAACTACTCTCTTCGAAATTCACCAAATCTACACCTACCCATCATCATTCTTCATCCAAAACACTAAAGTCCTTCCTTAAATCATCAAAACATCATTCCCATCGGTCAAAATCTCCTCATCTTCATTAAAAACCCTAAAAAAAACTCCAATCCACGCATCTTCATCCATTAATCCACAAATCCTTCCAAATGGCACCAAAGAAAGCAAGTGGGAAGGGAAAGCAACCGGCAACCGCCACCAAAACTCACCAATCCCGAGTTAGAGGGTCTTCTTCGAGAGGTGGAGTTGAAAGGGAAAATGAGGTTCTTGAACCTAGATTCACTTCAATGGAGGCTCAACATCTTTCTTATAAGATACTAAAATCAGAAGTTTTGATTCCTTCCATGCAATTTGATTGAGTTGAGCTAGGACACAGTGAATTCAAGGATTTGTTTGATGAAATAAGGAGCTTAGGATTGAAGGACTTTTTGGGTTTTAAGGATGATATATATGAGGATTTAGTTAGAGAGTTATGAGCTAATCTAGATGTGATTAGAAGTAATATTGATAGTGGTGTTTGTTTGAAGTCTTGTATTCAAGGGAAAGACATTTATATTTGTGAGGAAAATTTGAGTATTTGGTTTAAGTTGCCTAAAGGAGGAATTAGGCCTAGAGCTTCCTTACTTGATTCAAATGTATTGAGAAATGAGGATGGAGATACGGATGAGGAAGCTTAGGAGAATTATGGCTATGATGAAATGAAAGGAGATGAATTGCTGGGAAGAACTTGCATTAAACATTCATCCCAATATGAAGCCATGGATTTGCCCTTGAACTATAGGTTATTGCATAATGCAATAAATAGGGTTGTTTATCCTAAGAAGGCTAGCAACAATCATATCACCTCATTGGACAAAGAAATAATATGGCATTTGGAAGAAGGTAGGAATATTAATTTTCCAAATTTAATTATCCAAATGATGAGGAGAAAGGAAAACTTGTTGAGAGGAGAGCTTAAAGGGAAAACTACCAATCATAAAGGTATGCCTTATGGAGCTTTGATTACTTATATCTCAAAATTGCAAAGGTGTAATTTAAGTTCCTATGAACATTACCCATATCTTACAAGTTGGAGGTTTACACCCTATAATATAAGGAGTATGAAGTTGGTGAAACCAAATGAGAAGGGTTGGATGTATGCATATCATATGGAAAAGCTTGGTTTAACCTTAGAGAGTGGTTAACAAGTGCCTAAAAGACAAAGGTCAAAAAGAGCAAATGAAAGGCCAAGTAATATGAGGAGAAGTGAAGTATCCCAAGAAGAGCTTCAAGAAATTAGAGATCAAATTTAAGAAATGAATGTTCGAATGGATCTTCAACAAGGGATTCTAATTCGCTTGGAGAAAAGCGTCAAGAAAATATTTGACAAACTTAGTTGTAGACATGACGATGCTTCTCCTCCTTGATGGCCATTTCATTTCACTTAGACTAATATTTCATCATTTCTCATTCATGTTGATTTATCATTAACTGTTTTTTTATATTTTTAAAATTGAAAGTTTAAGACAATGTTTGTTTGAATTGACGATATTTGATCACTTGTAGAGACATGTTTCAAACAATTATCACGTTTCAAACAATGATCACGTATGAAATGATGCCTAATCTCAACATGTTTTGTTCTACTATGCAAAATTGGATTTTTAATTAAGCAAATTGCACTTGTATTATCATAATAGATTGGAATATTTTCTTCAACACACTTAGTTCTATTATTATAAACTTTAAATGCCTTACTAATTAGTGAATAACCTATAAACACACCTATATCAGATTTTGAATCAAAATTTTCTAAGTTGTTCTTTCCATTATTATGAATAAACACTTTATAACCAAAAGGATGAAAACACAATATATTTGGTTTCTTACCTTTCCATAACTCATATGGTGTCTTGTTCTTGTCTCTTCTTAGATGCACTCTATTGATGACATAACAAGTGGTATTGATTGCCTCCGCCCAAAATGATTTAGGTAGACTATATTCATTCAATATTGTTCTACTCATTTCTTCAAGTGAATGATTCTTTCTTTCTACTACACCATTTTGTTGTAGAGTTCTTGGTGATGAGAAGTTGTGGTTCACTCCATATTTGTCACAGAATCTTTCAAATGGCTCACAATCAAACTTACCTCTATGATTGGTTCTTATAGCAACTATTGTTAAGTTCTTTTCATTTTGAATTAACCTACACCACTTAGCAAACTTGTTAAAAGCATCACTTTTATTTGCAAGAAAACTCACCCAAGTGAATCTAGAAAAGTCATCAACAATAACAAGAACATATAGTTTACCATTTAAACTTGCATGCCTAGATGGTCCAATCAAATCCATATGAATAAGTTCAAGTATTCAAGATGTGTATATTTCTTTCTTTGGTTTAAGACATGGAAATACTTATATTGTTAATTTGCATGATGATAGTTCTTTTAATGAAAAATGTTTGGTAACATTAGAAGAAAACACATTTTTATGGCATAGAAAGTTAGGACATACACCATTACCTTTAATTTCTCATTCATGTTGGTTTATCATCAACTGTTTTTTTTTTATATTTTTAAATTTGAAAGTTTAAGACAATATTTGTTTGATTTGACTATATTTGTGAATGTTTTGTTTCTTCTTCATTTACTTGTTCCTTTTAATGTGTGTTCTTTACATTTTTTATTATGACAAAAAGGGAGAGAAAATGAGAAAAAGAGGTTTGTATAAAAATGTTGGATTCATTGATTCATTGATTGAGGGGGAGACAAACTAATAAAAAAGACAAGGCATAAAAACCTTGATCATCTTTTCTTTATTTTCAATTTCTTTAACAATTTCTAAATGTTTTCTCATTATAAGAAAAGGGGAGATTATTGGACCAATGGAGATTGACAAATTTAATCCTTCTATGTTTTGATAATAATAAAACTTAAGAAATGGTTAAGAAATAATTTCAGGTTAATTGGATCAAAAGGAAGTTAATAAAAAATGGAACACTAGTCGATTGAAGGCTTACATAAAGACGACTATCGCGCTAATTAAGAATTGACTAATGATAGTCAGAGATTGATTAGTTGATTAACAATTACACTAGTCAATTAATGGGTATCAAAAAAATAAAAACGTGGATTTCATGTGAAGATTTTACATGAGGATTTTACACATGTATCTCAATAGTCAAAGATTAGAGAATCAATCAGATCTGTTAATTGGAGAACTTGACAAGTCGACTATTCGAAGTACAGAGCTGAAGATTCATATAAAAGAGTGTGCTAGTCAACTATCACTTGGAAGACAAGTCAACTATGATGTATTAGTCGACTATTACATATTGACTAATCGACTATCAGGTACAGTTGAACAGACTTTGAATTTGTTAAACGAATTCAAATGGTTGCAAATTTTTCAACAACGACTAGGAGCGTCCAGGAGCGCCTTGAATCATATAAATAGAGGTCTTCACTTCAGAAGAATTAACCAACAAGCTCTTAAAAGGATAATACGTTCTATCGTACTAAAATTATTCTCTCATTGCTCTCATATTGCTTACATAGCATAACTAGATTCTCTTCAGCTGTATTTAGCTGTATCATTTCATTACTATCCTTGTTATTACTGTGAGTTGAGTGATTAGAGAAGAATCACTTGAGAGGTAGGATTTGTGCCGAGAAAACAAATCATTTGTAAGGTATAACTTGAGCCACAAGTCAAGTTGATTGGAGAAGTTCACACTAAACTAAAAAGTGTGCAGTAAAGAGCTTTGACAAAATCCTAAGTGGGAGCTTAGGTAGAGGACGTAGGTCTTTGCATCGAACCTCTATACATATTGTGTTTGCCTCTCTTCTCTATTCTTTTCCTTTATATTTTGATTTGTTTTTGTTTTGTCTTGTGTTTTTTAATTTTTGTTTTGTAGCACTTTGCGAAAAGAGTTTAAAAACTTAAAAGATCTATTCAACCCCCCCTTCTAGGTCGTTTACAAACACATTCTATCTCATCTAATTACATAGTCTATTTAGGTGAATAAGACTATGACATTGGACATATAGTAGATCTTGTTACTTTTACATAAGCTAATGACAATAAGAACATCATAGGGTCTAAGAGTTTAAAGGTCAAATATTTAACAATAAAGGAATTAATACAGAAAGGTAACATTGAGTGGAACATTTGAGGACTGAGGATATGCTTGCTGATCTTTTAATTAAAAGATTCCGCCTAATTAGTTTTCAGAGGCATATGTATATTATGGGTGTACTAAAGTCCTTAGACCCTGTTAGCTAGAGATTATTGTATTTACTCTAGATGTATTTGTATGGATTTCATGTATTATGATATTATCTTTTATTAATAAAGATGATAATCATTTTGTTCCTAGTCATACAAGTTGTTATACATTGTCATAATACAGATAAAAATCTTAAGATTTGTATCTATCTTAAGCACTTTAAAGGTCATTGAGCATATACATATAGATTGATCTTGCGTCTATGTCGTCAAGCCACATACAAATACATATATAAATCTATGGATTTGATATGGCTTAGGGGATATAAGTTTTAGTCCTATACGAGTTTTCTCTAATGCGGTTTAGCATTTAGTGAGAAAAAATAAACTTTCTGGTATAGTTTAGCATTAAGTTCGAAGAAATTGAGACCTACAAATAGAAAGATGATACATTATGGATCACACAAGTATCATCATAGTTTACTACCCTCCATTTTCTCATTCATGTTTGTGAGGTATTGGATATTTATGATTGTATTAGATCTGTCTCTTATATGATACATGCATTTAATATTTTTAGGTATCAAAAGCCTTAGGGGACCGAATGATGAACTTTCATTATCTTTGGATCAAATGGTTTTAAACTTGATTGACCTACATTCTGATTTTACTCAACCACTTTTATTGGTTTTTATTATTGATATAGATACTGTAATTAATTTTTATCCGAAGGAGAAAATTTTAATGATTTTCTTAATTTGGACAATGATTAATTACAATTTTTAATAATATTAAGGTTAAGAAAATTGAATTTGATTGAAATTAAAGAAGTTCGATAAAGGATCTGATTTAATAAGCTGAAGTCTAATGAAGAAAATGAGCCCTAATCAGTATGGACCAATCATATATTAAGCCTGTGATGGGAAGGACTAATAAGGTTATTATAAATAATTGCTAAGATCTCTTGCTGTTCGTTTAAGTAAGTTTATGGATTTTCAGTTTCTTTAACCCGTTAAAAGGTCCACACGTTAAGAAAAGTGTAGAAAGACGTTAACGGCATATGGGTAAACATCGTTGGTAAGGATTGGTGAGAAAGTTCGAAGAGTTTGTTGTTCAACAGCTCATTCATTGGAAATGGATAACAAATCAGGTATTTTTTTACGTTTGCTCTATGAATACAAGTTCATAGTTGATCTTGGATTTGTAACTAAGGTTCATGTTACATATTAGAGAATCGTCTCAATTTGAGGCCTTTTTGCAGTTCATGCAAACTTGCTTACCCTGAAAAGATGGAAAATTTTAGGTTTCTTGATCTTGATAGAATTTTAGGTTTAATTCTTGAGGAAATTCTTATTCTTTTGATGCATCCCGGATGTTTCTTGATTACATGTAGACGGCTTTTAGCTTTTGCTCTTCTATCAGGATTTCTTGTGATTGGCCTCTATTAAGGAGTTGGTGATACTTATCTGCTTTCATCTTTGCCACAGGCTGGTTGGGGCTTTTTTGCCCTTGTGTTCTATGTGGTTGAAACGTGGAGTAGTTGAAAGATAATACTCCTGGGACTATGTCGTGCAATTGTTGAAGAAATTTTAATACGAAATTACAAATTAATTTCATAATTAATCAACACACTTAATTAACCCTAAAATTGCAACATACTAGATTTAATAATTAGATGGATAAATACTTGGAAATTGTGGAACAATCGAATCTATTGTTGTTTTCTGTAAAGCGAAGTGACAGAGACGCAGAGGATTGATACTGCTATTCCAAACCCTAATTAGCAAAAGCACATACAGTTCTCAATGGGGCAACTGTATTTAAGATCAGCTAGCAGTAGGGCCTCCTGTGCACTGTAAAACATGGGCCAAGCTTACCCATCATAGCAAGCCCATGAACACAGGCCCAATGACACATTAAAGAGAGAATTAACAAGCCCAATTATCTTGACATCAAATTAATCAAATTAATCAGAGTTTGTACAAATTTATGTTTATTATGCTAGTCCACAAAATAATGACAAAATTCTATCATTCTCCCACTTGGACAGCATAACTAACATCAATGAACAATAGAAACAAATCATCAGATTAATATACATCAACACGTGGCCACATAATAGGATGCCAAAGTAGAGCTAAAATCTCTCAATCATAAGTCTAAAATAAGGTTACAAGTACCTCAACAATATAGAAATCAGACTCGATAGGAGTACTGATAACATATATGGAAGATACCCATACCTCGATGACCTAAATAGAACGTGTCATAAGGAAATGCATACAAAATGGTGATCCGTTTGTGCAATTCCAAACAAAATGGCCCAAGCATCTACCCAAGATGCCAATTGAGATTTAACAAAATATCTCATAACAACAAAATGAGACTGGGTACAAAATGTCTCCAACAAAATGTCATATATATATATAAACATTTAAATATATCTACGCAGTATATTAATAAAGTATATGGCAATAACAATAACAACAACAATTATAATCAAAGTCTCTAGACTAAATAACAAAATAGTCAAATACAATGTTGCTATCAAAAATTAACATAAAAGATAGACTCCCACTAATCCAAGGCATCAAAAGATCTAAATAGACCCATACGAGTTACATGACTCACAAAAGCCTTAACAGTCCAGCCTTTAGTTAGATGATCTGCTACCATAAGATTGGTGGGTATATGCTCTATACGAGTCTGAAACTCCTTAACCTTCTCTCCAACAAACATATAATTTGTATCAAAATGTTTTGAACGCTTGGAGTTCTTACATATCTGAGAGAAGCCCACCACAGCAGAGTTACCACAATATATGGTTAGAGGTCTGGAAACATCTCCACAAGATGAAGCTCATAAATGAAATTCCTCAACCATATTGCATATCGAGTTGCTTCATACCAAGCCACATACTCTGCCTCCATAGTTGAAGTTGCTGTAAGTGTTTGTTTAACACTTTTCCAAGATACAGCTCCTCTAGCAAGCATAAAGATATATCCTGATGAGGATTTGTGATCATCAGGGTAGCCACCATAATCAGAATTAGAATAACCTATCACCTCAAGGTGATTAGACATCCTGTAAGTGAGCATATGATCTTTAGTACCTTGTAAATACCTCAGAACTCGTTTCACAACTTGCCAATGACCCACACCAGGGTTGCTCAAGTATCTCCCAAGTACAACAATAACAAAAGTAATATCAGGACATGTACAAACTTGAGCATACATAAGACTGCCAACAATAGAAGCATATGGGACCTTTTCCATCTCTGACTTATCTTTATCATTTTGAGGACACTGGCTATTCGAGAGTTTGTCACCCTTTTGGATGGGTGCACTACAAGGATTACAAGTCTTCATATTGAATCTATTCAAGATCCTTTCAATATACCTTTTCTGAGACAAACCCAGAACACCACAAGATCTATCACGATGAATTTCAATGCCTAGAACAAAAGAAGCATCGCCAAGATCTTTCATATCAAAATGAGTTGTCAACATTTGTTTAGTCTCAGAAAGAAAATCCAGATCATTACTGGTTAAAAGAATATCATCAACATATAAGACAAGAATAATGAACTTTCTCCCACTATTTTTCAAGTTAATGCATTGATCAACAACATTTTCCTTGAAGCTAAGGGAGCAAATTATTTGGTCAAACTTCAAGTACCATTGGCTAGAGGCTTGCTTCAGCCCATAAATGGATTTTTTCAATTTGCATACCATATGTTCCTTACCTTTCTCAACAAAACCAGCAGGCTGATTCATGAATACATCTTGAGCCGGTACAATAACCAATAAAATAACCTGAAATAGTTTTAGGATCAAGCTTCTTCAGCTGAGGATTATAAATCCTTACCTCAGACTTATGGCCCTAAATAAGGAAATGCTTCAAACTGGGCTTCTTTCATGATATAAGCTCAAAAGGAGTCTTTGGTATAGATTTATTAGGCACATGATTGAGAACATAAACAGCAGTCCTTAAAGCATCTCCCCACAAGAACTCTAGTAAGGTAGAGTGACTAAGCATGCACCTAACCATTTCCATAAGAGTATGATTTCATCTCTTTGCAATCCCATTTTGTTGAGGAGTACCAGGCATGGTATATTGCGCTTCAATTCCACAATCCTACAAGTATTTAGCAAAAGGGCCAAGGTTTATACGAGTTTCATCATACCGACCATAATACTCACCACTTCTATCAGATCTTACACATTTAATCTGCTTCCCAAGTTTCAATTCAATAACATTTTTCAGTGATTTAAAAGCGTCCAAGGATTTAGATTTCTCACGCAACAATTCAATCCAACTATACCGAGAAAAATCATCAATGAAGGTGATAAAGTACCTATAGCCTTCCATGGCAATAGGAGTAATGGGTCCACAGATGTCTATGTGAATTATTTGTAATGGTTCCTCCTTCCTAGTCATTTTCTCCTTTCTTACTTTAGCTGTAAACTTCCCTTTTATGCAATCAACACAAGTGTCAAAATCAGAGAAATGCAGATCATGTAAAATAGTTTCCTTAATCAATCTCTCCATTCTCTCCTTAGAGATATGTCCTAACCGTTTATGTTATAACATAGAAGATTTTTCAAGAATTCTCCCACGTTTCTTTCCAACAATAACATTAACATCATCATGTGGTTGGTCAAAATGAGAAGAATTGGCAATTAGCATAAACAATCCATCACGCATAATTGCAGAACCAACAACAGTACAACCATAGTACAAAACAATACCATTGTTGATTATATGAAAAATGTATCCACAATTGTGTAAAATAGAAACTGAAATCAAATTCCTTCGCATAGAAGGCACATAAATAGTATCTTTCAAAAGCAAATTATGTCCACTATTCAACTTCAAGGAAACTACTCCTATGTGCTCAACATTAACATTAGATCCATCTCCTAGTTGCACCATCAACTCCCCTTTATTTGGCCTCCGCCTGCTTTTGAACTCCTGCAATGAGTTCGTTACATGAATAATGGCACCAGTGTCTAACCACTATGAATTAGGAGGAACATCAACAAGATTTGATTCAAAACAGACAAAGATCTGAGATATACCTTTCTTCTTTGCCAACCAATTCTGAAACTTTTCACAGTCACGCTGCCTATGCCCATGTTCATGACAAAAGTTGCATTTTCCATTAAAAGCACGATTGGGCTTAACACCAAAACTCTTACCAAGCCCAGAAGGTAATGCAGGTTTATCATTCCTCTTCTTTTTAAAATAAGGCTTACCCTATTTGTTTCTTTAAAAGTTCTTCTTCTCACCACTCTTGTGAGAAGTGTGGTGAATACTGTGGGACTTTCCCTTCTTAATAGTATGCTCCTCTTGAATAAGGATCGAAATCAATTCATCAATACTCTATTCATCTTTCTGAGCATGGTACGTAGTCCTAAGAACATCAAACTCAGATGGAAGAGATTCAAACACTTGCCAGATCAGATAATCCTCTCCCAACGCAACTTTCATAGACTTCAACTTATTATACCAGTTCACAAGCTTCATTACATGCTCACGAACACCACCCACACCATCATACTTGGTTTTAGACATAGAAGACAAGAGATTAGACTTTTCAGTCTTATCAAACTTCTGAAATTTTTCACTAACAGCCTTGAGATAATTTTTGGCATTATCGGTTTCAGTAATGCTTTCTTTAATAGTCTTCTTCATTGTGTACTTGACAATTATCATACATACCTTGTTAGAACGTACCCACTTATCATATTTAGCTTTATCTGTATTGGAAGACTCAGCAGTGGGTTATGCAGGCTCATCCTCAAGGAGAGCAACATCAACATTTGAAACAGCCAAAAACAGATTCAAGGATTCAAGCCAGTCCTCATAATTGGTCCCATTAAGCTTAATCACAGAATTCAAAGCTAGAAATTGATACAATGCAGGGAGATTTAGCAAATGTATCAACAAACTAGCAAAATTGGGCAAACAACACAGCTAGGTTCTCATGCAATTGCAATCCTACCTAAGGGTCCCGAATTACAACAGAGATCACCCAAAATATTAAATTATGCCCTAAAGTTAATATCCATAGGATACTAAAATCTCAAAAACATAATTTAATGAATTAAACAAAGCATTAGAAACCACATTGATAAAGACAAACCGATAGGGTAAGTGCATCATTAACATAGTATCTAATGTATGCCCAATAGCAACATCACAACAGCAATTTGTAATAATTGGTCTCACGATAGGCGAGCTCACAATTATACAAAGTGAATGACAATAGTCTAATAACATTTCCCAAGATTGTTCCCATAGATTCAGTTAGTACCACAATTACAAATTAATCATAATAATTATATAATATAACATTATATGCAGAAATTACATCCAAAATTAATATTGGTGCATAACTATATAACACTGAGAGTACACAAGACCCCACAAGCCCAAATAATACTAGGAATAAGTATAAAAATTTTCAAGAAAAAATTCGGAGAGTACATTGTATTTTTATTATTTTAAAATCAGGAAAAATAAAAATAAAAATTCTAACATTAAAAAAATTCTAGGAAAAATACCACAAAATAGAATTGGGCAAGTGGAGCAAATAGGAAAAATTTGGGGAAAAAATACCACCGGATAAGGTTGCACGTGCCACCACCGTGTGTGGGGAACGACCAGCCAGGTCAGGCTGCGTCTTCCTCGCCCGACTAACTGATATCCGGGTCACCCAACTCGGTTCGCGACCCGACTCAAATAAAATGTCGTATCTCCCTCAATTTTGGTTGGTTTTCAACGAAGTTGGTGTCATTAGAATCATAATTTAACGATCTATCAAAGCCCTCAATCAATTTCACGAAAAAAGCTATTGAAAAGGGTCGAAAAATTAAAAAAGAAACGGTTATGGTTCGGTTCTTCAAGTTCTTGAGGTTTACAAAAGACAACAGCAAATTTAACAAACCTACCATATGCTTTGACACCAATATAATTATGGTTAACCTGACTCTGATACCAATTGAAGAAATTTTAATAAGAAATTACTGATTAATTTCATAATTAATCAACACACTTGATTAACCCTAAAATTGCAACATACTATATTTAATAATTAGATGGATAAATACCTGGAAATTATGGAACAATTGAATCCATTGTTATTTTCTGTGAAGCGAAGTGACAGAGATGCAGAGGATTGACTACTGCTATTCCAAACCCTAATCGGCAAAAGTACATACAGTTCTCAATGGGACGACTGTATTTAAGGTCACTAGTAGTAGGGCTTCCTGTGCACTGTAAAACATGGGCCAAGCTTACCCATCATCGCAAACTCATGAACACAGGCCTAATGACACATTAAAAAGAGAATTAACAAGCTCAATTATCTTAGACATAAAATTAATCAAATTAATAGGAGTTTGTACAAATTTATATTTATTATACTAGTGCACAAAATAATGACAAAATTTTATCAATTGTCATGCCGTTTGTATTGAAGGTGGCATAGCACTACCAGCAGCAGCAAGAGTATTCCATGGAATTGACCCGAGAACGTCATTTCTTATCTTTGAGGGCTTACTTTTTGCCTGGTGGATCTGTGGCATATATACTGGTCTTCTTCGACAATCTTTACAGAAAAAATATCATCTTAAGGTAATCTTGATGCTGGTTATACTGATACCTTCACAAGTTTATGCATGTGTTTGACTGGTCAGATTGATATTAATCCCCATAATTATTTGCTACTACCACCATCAAACTATTCCAATTTCATGAGCTGCTTTGGTTTGCTCCCTGCTGTATGTCGTACTGTGATGTCTCAATGTTCTGAGGTGTAATTTGTTGTCATCGCAATTTGCTCGATTTTACTATAACTTTACTGTGTTATTAATCATCCGTATCTTTTGATCTGTATGCTTAGTTTTCATAAGGTTAAAGCTTAATGATTGAATCTACTTGAAAGCCAGCAATCTGGTCCCAATTACTGTATACAGGCATTGTTGGTAGATAAGTGTCAGTGTGTTAGAACCAGACTGTTTTTGTTTTCCACAATGGAATTATATTAATATTGGAATTGAGCATAAGAGTTATCATTTTGACTTTTGAATTTTCACAGATGAATGAAGCGTAATACTTATAAGTGACTTGCAGCCTATTTTTTGTTGAATACAGAACTCGCCTTGTGATCCTTGCATGGTGCATTGCTGTATTCACTGTTGTGCATTATGACAGGACCACAGCGAGATGAAAGGTCAGTCTATCGGATAATCTGTGCCATGCCAATGACCACTGTTAATCCTCCCCCGGTTCAAGAAATGACCTTTGCCGGCGAAAACATGGAACACACTCCATCCACTGAGAAGGGAACCAGTTTAGAGATGCAGGCATTGTGAAATCCAGCATAACACAATACACAAAATGGGATCTCAGAAAATGAATACTCAAGAAGACACTCATCTACTCTCTCATACATCAGAATGATAAACCATTATCCCTGTTGACACTTCTTTTTCTTGCTCTTTTCTTTGAGATGCTACCTTCTGATTATAATGATGCCCCCATAGTGTATACCTTATATATGCTTTCTATTTTTGTCTAACGGGTATAATTAAATACACTTAATTTACCCATCTTCTTCCAAGTGGGTTTTAGCTGAGATTGCATTGGCCTCCTGTTAGAGAAGATATTAGTTGATGTCAGTACTCATTCTTCCTCCTCTATCATCAGGTTGCAGAAAAAGAAAAGTTTGCCTACTGCCTTGTCTCTGTAAAAAGGTAAATTGGTACTAGTACCGAAAACAAATCTTTTTTCCTATATCTCAGTCTCTGACATTGCGTTACAAAACACACAAAAAGCACCAAGAACGTTGTCCCTATTGCTTGTCTCTTTCAATCATCAAATGGATACCGACACTGGCTTGGTCAAAGTAAAAGTTCAATCATTTTCAAGCTCTTGCTAACAAATCGACTGGCTCTCTCTCTCACTCTCTCTCTTTCTCTGAAAGAACACTATCGCTTTGAACTCACTGACTGACTTGTTTCAGCTTTCATTTCATGGAGAGAAGACCCGAGTCAGAGAATGGAAAGGGGCTTCGAAGACTGTCGTCGAGCAGGGAAGCAATGCGGCGTCCTCCCACGCGCATGTTATCTGTGCCACCCATTGTGAAAGCTCCGTCCGACGACGCGAGGCTCGCTGCAATAGCCGTAAGTTTGAATGTACGGCTGAGATCAGCGGATATGCCTGGTCCAATGCAGGAACGCGCGTTCCGGCTTACCAGAGAACTACTCGACGCCAATCTCCATAAGAGACCCAATCCTAGTCAAATTGCTATGTCTCTGAAGAAGGTATCGAAACAAAAAACTTCGCTAAAATTTCTTGCTTGAGTGAACTTAAATAGCCTTCTATGTCTCAATTTTTCGATATATTTGGTTATTATTGCTATTTTGTCACATTACTAGTCCCAGACTTGAACATCAGGTTCTGTCTTCAAGATTGCAACTTTAGTGTTGTTCCTGAAATGTTCCTTTCAGGGAACGAAAAGTTTCAACTTTTTAGAGATACCCTTTTTTAGAAACCGCTGAAATCTCTCGGTGTATCATATTTGATTGATAAAGCTACCTTCTTTGTTCTCTTTTTGCGGCTTGGCTTTTCGTCTTAAAGGAACTAATACAACTCTCTTTAAGGAAAATCTTTGTTTTGTGTTTCAGGAGTTCGATAGTGTTTATGGTCCGGCGTGGCACTGCATCGTCGGGAAGAGTTTCGGATCCTTTGTGACTCACTCGAGTGGTGGATTTGTGTACTTCTCGGTGGACAAGCTCTGTTTTCTGATCTTCAAAACAGAGGTCCGACCATTGATTAAGTTGTCATTACCATTTTCCAAACTCAACGTCAATAATTAGGAGTAGACCGTTTGTTTTTCCTGTTCATGTATTTGAAGTTCCGACATTGTTTTTTTATGAATCTCTATTTTATCTGAACCACCTGTAAGAATGTACAGATAAACTTATATTCAACAATCTGAACTGATATCATGAACAAGACCCTCCATGGCTGGTCTTACTTTTTTTATCCGAGGAAGAGGGAAGAGGGAGAAGTTAAGTTCGAAAAGTAAGAACTGAAAAAGAAAGGACTCGTGAGAAAAGAAGTGTTTTTTAAGAATTATTAGTTTATTTAATATGCAACACCTTTCCATGGTTATTTCAGACAGTTGGAAAACGGTACCTGGAAATGAACACATCACGTTTTCGGTTTTTTCACGATACCACGAGGCGACATGGTGGTTACTTTTCGAATTTTAAGCCCTTCCACGAAGGGTTACATTTCCAACGATCATATATATATGAAACTCTTCCATATCCAACCTTACTGATCAATCAGAACGGTGGCAGTTTCAAGTAATCTGCACAGAATAGAATCTTGAAGTTGTTCTTGTAATTCCTTAGTGCCTCATTGTAACAAATGGCCCCATCTTCACTCAAAGCCCGTTTCGAGCAATCCATCACTCCTGATGCTCTCAAATCCTATCTCGCAGAGTTCATCTCCACGTTCTTTTATGTGTTTGCTGTGGTTGGTTCTTCTATGGCTTCACGTAAGTGTAGAATTATGTTTATCTTCGTGTTTCTTGTAGTAACAATGCTTTCTTCTTGTTTATTAGCCAATTAAATGACAATTCAGGAAGCGTTGTTTAGGATTTTAAGTGTTCTATCGTCTTTTTTAATGTTTGGTTTCAGGGAAGTTGACGCCAAATGCTGCAGAAACTGATCCGTCGAGTCTGGTGGTGGTTGCAGTTGCGAATGTTCTTGCACTTTCCTCGGCTGTTTATATCGCCGCCACAGCCTCTGGTGGGCATGTGAACCCCGCCGTCACATTTGGTATGGCCATTGGAGGCCACATCAGTGTCCCCACTGCTTTATTCTACTGGATTTCTCAAATGTTCGCTTCTGTCATGGCTTGCCTTCTCCTTAGAGTTGTAACTGTCTCACAGGTGATCATATTTCTTGCACTTTCCTGTGGATTAAGAGCACAATAGAAGTTCCAATCTTTACCAAGATTCCAACTTTAATGTCATTCTGCAGAATGTTCCGGTCTATGTAATAGCAGAAGAAATGACAGGGTTTGGTGCATCACTGCTAGAAGGTGTACTAACATTCGGATTGGTGTACACTGTTTATGCCGCCGGAGACCCGAGACGTGGTCAACTGGGAGCCGTTGGACCCTTAGCCATTGGGTTCACGGCAGGAGCTTGTGTGTTGGCTACAGGACCCTTCTCAGGTGGCTCAATGAACCCTGCATGTGCTTTTGGGTCTGCAGTCATCGCCGGAAAGTTCAGAAACCAAGCAGTCTATTGGGTTGGACCCTTGGTTGGAGCCGCAGTTGCAGGAGTTCTCTACGACAATGTTGTGTTCCCCACTCAAGCTCCTGACTCACTTAGAGGGATTTCCGAGAATGTTGGAGTCTGATTGTTTGTTTCTCTTGTTCGTGTTAGAATGGTTTCTTTTTAGGATCCTTCTCTAATGTAATGTAGCAGTTAAACAAGTGGTGTATTAACAAACTGATTTATCTGATCGTAGTTTAAGACTTTTATCTTGAGTGAATCTTTGAACCACTTTTACGATGTTATCAATAAGGCCTCGAATTAAAACTGTGAAAATGACTTGTAACATGTAAACTTGCGATCTTTTCTGGTTTTCTTAAATTTGGCCATTTTAATATCTGCCCACAAACGAAAGTTCCTTCATTTCCAGCTAAAACCTCTCTAAAAAGGATCATCGAATGGCGCCCAAAGTGCTCTCCCCATTTCTATCTCCTCTCTTTCTACCTCACAATGTTTCGTATTCCAATGCCAAGTTTCTCAGAATTTGGACACCCGTCCCTATCTATTGCAAATCCGCACAATCACAGACCCAGCACAAAAACCCAGTTCCAAGTTCGGACGAAATCCCAGAATCAGACGGGACTGGAGCTGCGGCTCCGAGCCCCGGCGAAAGGTTTCTGGAGCGGCAGAGAGCGTTTGAAGCTGCCAAGGTTGTGTTGAAGGAGGTTAAGAAGAAAAAGAGGAGAGAAAAAGAGAAATCTCTGAAGGTGAATAGAGCAGTGGCCTCTTGTTATGGATGTGGAGCTCCGTTGCACACCGTGGATTTGGATGCTCCGGGATACGTGGACCCTGATACCTACGAATTGGTATCTCGAGGCTTTTTCTGATTAACGTGATGTTTTTCTTAATCAAAATTTAGGGTTGTGAAGCTTTGAGCTTTTCATTTTGAGTTGCAGAAGAAGAGACATCATCAGCTTAGGACTGTTATTTGCAGAAGATGTAAGCTTTTATCTCACGGGCACATGATAACTGCTGTTGGTGGAAATGGAGGCTATTCTGGTGGTAAGCAGTTTGTTTCTGCTGAAGAGCTCCGGGAAAAGTTGTCTCATCTGCGTAATGAAAAGGCTTTGATTGTGAAATTGGTGAGTGCTGGCCTATACACATTCATTTTTTGAAAAATTTACTAGCTACTCTGGTGTCAAAATTGAGATTCTCAGTTCCTGCTTGATGAATGGTAATCTGATATGCTGTTGATCTTCTGAAGGTTGACATTGTGGACTTCAGTGGCAGCTTTTTGGCCCGTGTTCGTGATCTAGTTGGTGCAAATCCCATCATACTAGTTGTGACTAAGGTAATAATCTAGTGCATTGGCTATTTCTAGTTGTGACAGAGTCTGCCACTAACTTCCAGGACTTGTATTGCCAGATTGATCTCCTTCCAAGGGATACTGATCTCAATTGTGTTGGTGATTGGGTTGTAGAGGCCACTACAAAGAAGAAGCTCAAGTAAGTTCCAACATTTTATGTATACTACCTTTGCTTCATAATTGTTTTGAGTTTTTCTTAGTTCTTCAGCAAGAAAAATGAAATTCATGTTACTGATTTGATTACTTATGGAGCCTTTACTTCCTTTACTATTGACTCAGACATATCTTAGTCGAAAAACTTCCGACATTTTTGTCCAATGGATACAAATGATTTTGGGGTTAAGACTTGTTTTGCATATTTCTTTGTGATACCCGTTTGCAGTGTTCTTAGTGTACATCTTACAAGCTCAAAGTCGTTAGTGGGAATTGTCGGAGTCGTATCAGAAATCCAAAAGGAGAGAAAGGTTTTCTACTTATCCTCTATGCATCTATAGCCAGTACTCCATTAGCCCTTGCTGATGCTTTTCAGTCCATAAGTGTTGTTTATGAACCTCAATTACATTGTATCATTTGTTTTTAGTAAGTTGGTAAGCTTGTCCTGAAACACACTTGCTATCTTCTAATGAGTGCCTGTATATATATAGAATTATATTATTTGTGTACTGATGTTCATTTCGTTGCTTGTTTTGCAGGGCAGGGATGTCTACATTCTGGTTAGTAACTCTCTGAATTGGAAGCTTCAGATGTACTTGCAGATTAAGTTACATTTGTGTTGTTGATAACTCTTTCGAGGTGCATGCCGCTGCTAGCCTGCGACATTCAATCTTTTGACTTGGTGATGAGATTAATCATAGAATATTGGGGTCAAATGATTGAGTAATTCGGAAGGAAAGAGAGGTTAACGAACAAGATACGTTAAACAATAAGAGAACTTAGGATATTTATCCGATATTTGGAGGATCTTGTTTTGTGTACTCCCTAAGGTGAGGGAATGGAAGTAAAAAGTATAACCCACTTTCTCATTTGATGGCTGTCTACTTTTACCAAGCTTGTCCAAACCAGTAAGCTCAGTTTGAGGCTGATTTAAGGACTACTTGCAGAAAGAAAATTGATGAATTCTGGATTTTGTTATTAGGAAGAAATGCCAAGTTGCTTTAATTCTTATGTGGAATACCACTATTTGATTAAATTGTTGAAACCATATGGTACTTTAAAGTTATTTTGCCCATTATCCTGGGAACCACTTCTGTATGTACAGATCAATGTTCAAAATAGCGCACCGTAGATGCACCAGCACCACTGTTTTCACCTCTTCCATTCAAATACATTTGTTGAATAGTTTTCTGTTTTGTTCTTTGGATTATAAACTCTTCAAAATTTTCGTAGTTAAAGCTTGTTCATGGTTTAGTTTCATCAATGTTACAGGGCTCAGCTAATGTTGGCAAATCTGCCTTTATTGATGCTTTACTCAGTAAGTATTCAGATTTAGCGGAGCTGTAGATATCGTTTGTTTTGGGATTCTAAGAAAGAATATTCAGAGATGAAGTTCTCGTTGAACACGCTTGTGTTTTAAAACCATCTTGTTATTTTGTACTGTCAATGCCAGAAACCATGGCACAGCGGGATCCAGCCGCTGCAGCTGCACGGAAATACAAACCTATACAGTCTGCTGTCCCTGGAACGACTTTAGGCCCGATTCAAATTAATGCATTCCTAGGAGGAGGGGTATGCCACATTTTATTTCATCTCAAATGGTTGATTGTCTTTATTGATTCTGTTTCTAGTCCTCTTTACGTTTTGTTTCATTGACAGAAATTATTCGATACACCTGGAGTTCATCTCCACCACAGGCAATCTGCAGTTGTTCATTCTGAGGACTTGCCTATCCTTGCTCCTCGAAGTCGTCTAAAGGGAACAACTTTACCTGTATGCACTCTTACAAAGTATCCTTCAAGATTGTTCCTAAATATGCTCAATTAACCTAAAAGTTTTCTTTCTGTAAACCAGAACGCTAGGGTTGCTTCTGAAATTGGAATGGCAGACCGATGGAATTCCGATGGATTAAATGGTTTTTCTATATTTTGGGGAGGCCTTGTTCGGATTGATGTCTTAAAGGTTAATAATTTCTGTATCTTGTGAGTTATTTGTTTGTGAGTGTGTTATAATTCTGGCTAATTCAGGTTCTGCCAGAAACTTCTTTAACATTCTATGGCCCGAAAGTTCTGCAAATCCATGTTTTGCCCACCGAGAAAGCTGATGAATTTTACCAGGTAACAACATCTTGATGCAAAGTTACTGCAATCATACGTTCATATTGCTTCTTTTTAACTCCAAAATCTTGCAGAAAGAACTGGGAGTTGCATTGACTCCCCCTACAAGAACAGACAGAGCAGATGATTGGAAAGGACTCGAATTAACGCGTAGATTACAAATTAATTTTGAAGATGTAGAAAGGTTAAACTAGTGATTATACTCCTATTTAATTCCATCTTTTTGATTTCAGGTCACAGGAGTCCTTAATAATCTTAGCTTTTTCTTGCACTGACAGGCCTGCTAGTGACATTGCTATATCAGGACTAGGATGGATTGCTATTGAACCAGTTAGGAAATCAATTAAAGGGTCGAATCTAAATTTTGAAGATACCACCAAAGAACTCCATTTGACCATCCACGTCCCAAGGCCCGTTGAGGTTTTTGTCCGACCTCCATTACCGGTGGCTAAGACCGGCTCAGAATGGTACCAATATCGAGATTTAACCGAGAAGGAAGAGGAACTGAGACCAAAATGGCATTATTAGTTGGTGTTAGGGACTTAATCCATTCTTATGTATAAACAGATTGGCCATTATGGCTTGTAACTGAAAGAGCAAATCATCATTTTCTTAGAACGTTAACTAGATCCTTGTCTGTGGTGGAAAAGACCAATAAGCAACTTTAAAAACAAATCTAAACATAAGGATAAGTGTAGGGATTGACAAATTGAACTCTGTCTGATTTAGTTTGAGGTTAACATGTTAAATATGGTTTGTTCGGGTTGAATTTGATATTTTGAGTCTTGACCAATCATGAAATTTGAGTTGGTAAGATTTGAAATTAACAGGCTAAATGTGGTTTGATCGGGTTGAATTTGATATTTTTTGAGTTCGAATAATTAAGAAAATTGAGTTGGTACGATTTAATTTGATTAGATTCGACTTGATTTTAAACTTTAATATTAAGGTCATTATCACATTATCATCACATCCAATCGTAAATCTCGGATAAAAGTAGGGTGTAGAGAGGTAGGGTGTAGGGAGGTGTGATAGTACGCAACATTACCTCTATATAGTTGAGAGATTATTTCCTATAAATCCACATATAAATGTGACAATGAAAAAGTAATGTAAGTTAAAAGAGTAAATAAGTAAAACTGATATATTAAAATATTAGGTAAATAAAATTAAAATAAATATGTAAATAAAATATAAAATATAATTAAAGAATATACCCGATATGATTTCCAGATCTGTTAATACTTGATAAGCTACACAGTACGACTCTTTTTGTCTGTAGTTGAGCTAGGAGTTCTTCTTCAAAAACCTTGTGAGTATGACAATTCTACTGTTTCAGACGGCCTTGCAGAATCTTTCCCTATATACTTGTGCTGAAAGGCCAAGTAGTATGACATAATGACTTGTCTACGACTTTCAACTAAAAATTTTAAAGGATTTAATTATAATTTAATTCATTTTAAATATTTTTATAACAATCATATCTTTAATTTGATAAGATTAAGTTTTTCAATTAATTATGGGCCTTTACGTTTCATATAAAAATTTGGGATTAGACCCAATCTATTATAATCATAAATCCCGTAAGAACTGGTTAAACATCAGGACAAGATCCTCTGTACTACTATTATGTACCAACTCTATTTTATGCGATCTTATCTATATATTTTTGTGAGTCCTACATAAATTCTATATGAATGAGATCGCGTGAAATAAGGTGAGTATCGGATACAAAGAATCTAATTCCTTAATCGCCAACCACAATTCACAAATTTTCTTCTAAGAAATAAATAAATAACAAAAACAATAAGACTCCATTTTCCCGCCTCTTTAAGCTCTTGATGCGTCCACTGAAATTCAAAATCAGAAATCTCATCCCTCCCTCCCTCCAAGAAATTCGCATCACCTCCAGGCTCCGTCGCCGCCGGTCACCGCTGATTACTGGGTTTCGGAACTCGGAAACACTCAAGATCTCCAACTCGCTCCCACGCTTTCACCCAATTGGCGATTTTTCTACTCTCTGAAGAAAATGTACATCAAAGAGGTATGCTTGGAGGGGTTCAAATCCTATGCGACGAGAACAGTGGTCCAGGGTTTCGACCCGTTCTTCAACGCTATAACGGGTTTGAATGGGTCGGGTAAATCCAACATTTTGGACTCGATTTGCTTCGTGCTTGGCATAACCAATTTGCAACAGGTTCGTGCTTCGAATCTGCAAGAGCTGGTTTACAAGCAAGGCCAAGCCGGAATTACTAAGGCTACTGTGTCTATTGTGTTCGATAATTCTGATAGGAGTAGGAGTCCTCTTGGTTACGAGGACCATTCGGAAATCACTGTGACTAGACAGGTTAGTTCTTGAGTGACGAGGGTTTCATTTAATTTTGAAAATGGAAATGCTTAAATTTTGTTGATTTCTCTTTGGCATATTGGAAAGTATAAGCATTTACAGCCTGAATCCTAATAAATGGTGAGGTATTTTGACAATTTGTGAAATTTGGTGGGAGTTAATTTTCTATGCTAGGCTAATGTGTTCTTATTGGTGCATAGATTGTGGTTGGTGGAAGGAACAAGTACTTGATAAATGGAAAGCTTGCCCAGCCTAGTCAAGTACAGAACATGTTCCATTCTGTCCAGTTAAATGTCAACAATCCACATTTTCTTATTATGCAAGGACGCATCACCAAGGTGTTAAATATGAAACCACCTGAGATATTGTCAATGCTTGAAGAGGCTGCAGGGACGAGAATGTATGAGACAAAGAAGGAGTCTGCGTTGAAAACTCTTGAGAAGAAGCAGAGTAAGGTTGATGAGATTAATAAGCTTCTTGACCAGGAGATATTGCCTGCGTTGGAGAAGCTGAGGAAGGAAAGGATGCAGTACATGCAGTGGACCAATGGAAATGCAGAATTGGATCGATTGAAAAGGTTTTGTATTGCTTATGAGTATGTTCAGGCGGAGAAAATTCGAGAGAGTGCAGTGAATGAGGTTGAACATGTAATGGCCAAGGCTGCGGAGATTGATGGTGACACAGAAAGTATGCAAAGGGAAATACAAGAAATGGAGTTGGAAGTGTCAAAGTTGACTGCAGAGAAGGAGGCAACTATGGGTGAGGAAGTAAAAACTTTGTCAGATAAAGTTGACAAGCTCTCTCAAGATCTTGTGCGAGAAGTATCAGTATTAACTAACAAGGAAGATACTCTGAGAAGTGAAAACAAGAATGCCAAAACGGTAACTGCCTTTCCGTTACCAAGTTTTGTTTTCTCTTTAGTGTTTTTTTATGAAATTCAAACACCATAAGTTTAGTGTTCATAATTCATTCTGTTTCACTAGATGAATAATACCATTGAGGACTTGAATAAATCTCTAGAAGAAAGGGCCATAGCTGTTAGAAAGTCTGAAGATGGAGCAGCTGACCTCAAGAATAGATATGAAGAACTATCTAAGAGTTTGGAAGAGAATGAGAAAGATTACCAAGTAAGGAGTAGCTCAATCTTTTTGTTTTCATCTTAAATTCTCCTGGATTTGTTATGAGCAAGTCCATATTGACGTGGATAGGGTGTACTAGCTGGGAAAAGCAGTGGAAATGAAGAGAAGTGTCTTGAAGATCAATTAGGTGAAGCTAAAATTGCAGTTGGGAATGCTGAAACAGAATTGAAGCAGCTGAGGACAAAAATTAACCATTCTGAAAAAGAGTTGAAAGAGAAAAAGCATCAATTGTTGTCAAAGCGTGAAGAGGCAGTTTCTGCAGAGCAGGAATTAAATGATAGAAGGAAGGATGTGGATAATGTTAAAGTGGCTTTAGAATCTCTTTCATATGAGGATGGTGAAATGGAAGCTCTACAAAAGGTTCACGTGCTTTAAAATCTTTGCGCTGACCAAACATTCAGATGTTCTTTTTGGAGAACATCAGAGGAGAAAAATCAGATGGTTTTTAGTCGTTATATATTTTGTTTGGACCCATATGGTTGTATATTTACCTTTAATTCCAATACCTTTTTCAGGATCGTTCAACTGAGTTGGAGCAAGTGCAGAAATTAAAAGATCAAATACGTGATCTTTCAGTCCAAGTCTCAAATGTTCAGTTCAACTATCGTGATCCTGTGAAGAACTTTGATAGGTCAAAAGTAAAAGGTGTGGTGGCAAAACTTATTAGAGTAAAGGATAGTGCGACGATGACTGCATTAGAGGTAAGCAAATCGTAACTTTTCCTGGTAATGATGAAAAGCTTGTTTGATTAATGAAAACCTTTTCAAATTTTAATAAATTTTTAGGTCACTGCTGGCGGGAAATTGTATAATGTTGTTGTAGACACTGAAAATACTGGAAAACAACTCCTCCAGAATGGAAATCTACAAAGGAGAGTGACAATTATACCTTTGAACAAAATTCAATCACATAAACTACCCCCAAAAGTTAGGCAGGCTGCAGTTAGACTGGTCAGTAATTGTTGTCATCCTTTCACTTTGGTTTGATTGCCAGGTAGCATACATTTTTGTTGATTTTGAAATGATATCATTAGGTTGGCAAGGAGAATGCAGAAGTAGCACTTTCTTTGGTTGGTTATGATGAGGAACTAAAGGTATGTTGCCCCAGGCCCCTTCATAGTTGTCTCAATTACCGTCCAATTGTGTATAAATTTGTAGTTTGTTGGTGTTACCTTAAGTTTCTGCAGCAAGATGTGTAAAGTATCTTCCTGTACATGGGCAATGTTGCTTGCTGTTTTCTTATCTCTTGTTTATTTTGCTATGCAGAGTGCAATTGAATATGTTTTTGGTTCAACTTTCATTTGCAAATCCGTAGATGCTGCAAAGGAGGTATCCCACTTAGTGATGCTCTTATATTGGTCATATATACAGTGAGCAACTCATTGAATGTTCCATAGGTTGCTTTTAATCGAGAAATTCGTACTCCAAGTGTCACCCTTGAAGGTGATATATTCCAACCGAGCGGCCTGTTGACTGGTGGAAGCCGCAAGTAAGTTGCTTCTTCAGCTACCCATGTGAATTTTTACCTCCAGTCCCCACCTATTTTTGCAACCCATGAAAGAAAAAAAAAGTAAAACAATTTCTCTGGAGTTTCTAATATGTAATTTTGTTAGTGAAACATATACTATTAAGAAAATATAATTATTTCAGGGGTGGTGGTGATCTTTTGAGGCAGCTTCATAAATTGGCCGAGGCTGAATCAAATCTTCTGCTACATCAGAGAAGGTTGTCTGAAATCGAAGCACAGGTGAGAGATGCTTTATCTATTTCACCTGCACATTAAGGAAACTTGTATCTCACATAGAGTTTTATTATCCGTATATGAATCATGCGTTAATGTACCTTGTCGCATGTTGTTAGGGTGAATAGACATACTTCTTAGTTTTGCTATTCTGATTTTCCCTTTCAAAATTGCAGATAAAGGAGCTCATGCCCGTTCACAAGAAGTTCATGGACCTTAAAAAACAGTTGGAGCTTAAATCATATGACCTCTCTTTATTTCAGGGAAGGATCGAGCAAAATGAGCATCATAAGGTTTTAAAGCGTCTCCGCTCTACTCTTAAAATGCCCATCCTACTTTCTGCAATAATATTGCTTCAAGTTTTGGCCCTGTGCAGTGATATACACTCACACTGCTTTCACATTTTCTCACTTTCTTACTTTCTCCTTTTTATTTTGGGGTGGGGGTGGTGTCCAGCTTGGTGAATTGGTAAAGAAGATTGAGCAAGAACTTGAAGAAGCAAAAGTTGCAGCCAAAGAAAAGCAAGCTGTGTATGATAAGTGCCTTGGTGAGGTTAAAAGGCTTGAAAAATCAATAAAAGAGCATGACAGTAGTCGTACGAACAGGCTCAAAGACTTGGAAAAGAAAATCAAGGTCATCAAGGCTGAAATGCAGTCAGCTTCAAAGGACGTCAAGGTAGCTATCCAATTATCCTTATCATTTTTTAGAAATTTGTCGGACAGGGATCGAGACATTCCAGAAATGAAAGGATACTCTTTTGTTGGACAAATTCAGGAAGAACTAGATTTGTTTCCGAAAATTTGATTTAATTCCTCAACGGGTCTCAAATGCCCTGGGCATGTTTTGCTGGTTTGTAGAGGCACGAGAATGAAAGAGAAAGACTAATTATGGAACAGGAAGAAGTTAAAAAGGAGCTTGCATCTTTGGAGAGTCAGCAAGAATCTTTAAGTAAAAACATTGACTCCCTCAATGCAGAATTAGAAGAGCAAAAAGTCAAGGTAAACTTAGATATTTGTATTTGCAAGTTCATGGTCTCAAATAATTGCAACATTCCCGTCTTGCAGGTTGCTTCCACTCGTAAGAATCATGAACAAGCCCAGTCTGAATTGAATTTGATTCGTCAAAAGATGAAGAATTGTGATGCACAGATAAGTGGCATTCTCAAAGAGCAGAAAACACTCCAAAACAAACTTAGTGAGTTGAAGCTGGAGAAGAAGAAGTTGGAAAATGAGGTAATCTTTCTGATGGAGTACATACACTTATTTCCCACCTTGCGTCACTGAAGCAATTACATTTTAATAGGTGAAAAGAATGGAAATGGAGCAGAAAGATTGCTCTATGAAGGTAGAGAAATTAATCGAGAAGCATCCGTGGATTGCTTCTGAGAAACAGCTTTTTGGCAGAAGTGGTACAGACTATGATTTTACGTCCCGTGATGCTTTTAAAGCCAGGGGGGAGCTTGAGAAGCTACAAGCTGAGCAATCAGGGTGTGAGAATAAGAAAAATTCAAATGCTATAGTTCTCATGTTGCTATTTGTCTTAATAACGCATCAACAGTGGTTGCTTTTATACTATAAACCTTGCAGCCTTGAGAACTGATTGAACTTTTGTTTCTCTTTTCTGTTTTGTTTCTATGTTCACGGCAGTCTTGAGAAAAGGGTGAACAAGAAAGTAATGGCAATGTTTGAGAAAGCTGAAGATGAGTACAATGATTTGATTTCCAGGAAAAACATCATTGAGGTTGTTAAAAGCCTGATATGTTCATACATGATATATTGTTGTAGCTCAGCTTTGATACTTATGCCATGCTGATAACCTCTTAATGTAGAATGATAAGTCTAAAATCAAGAAGGTGATTGAAGAGCTAGATGAGAAGAAGAAAGAAACTCTCAAAGTTACTTGGGTTAAAGTAAACAAGTGAGTTTCTGCTTTTCTTCTCCTTTCACAACTGCCATCTCTTTGTTCTACCCATATCATTGTTTGTTTCCTAATTAGTGAAGATCTTAGCGTAAGTGATGGATACTCTCATTCTTGGCTTTGCCAAAAGTTATAATCACATTTGTATGCTAACACGTCCCCTTCTTCAGTGACTTTGGATCCATCTTTTCTACCCTATTACCCGGAACCATGGCAAAACTAGAACCTCCTGAAGGCTGCAGTTTCCTTGATGGTCTTGAGGTTCGTGTTGCATTTGGTAGTGTTTGGAAACAGTCGCTGTCAGAACTAAGTGGTGGCCAAAGATCCTTGCTGGCCCTCTCTCTAATCTTGGCCCTCCTTCTCTTCAAGCCAGCTCCCCTTTATATTCTTGATGAGGTATATTTTACAACCCTATTCGTCATTCTCTTCAGCTTGGAATGAGCCCTTAATCATTTTTATGCATAGAACCAAAATCATTTTTGTGGAATTCCACGTTTATCATGGGGAACTGACACATTCGCATGAATTCCACAAATCTCTGAATTTCCTTCAAAGGGCATCATGAAATCATTTGAAGCGCACTAGCATAACCGGGTATTCTTATGCATGCAAAACTTCTCTTCTGATTCTTCGTGCAAGTGATTAATCGTTGATGTGGTTTTGATAGGTTGATGCTGCTCTTGATTTAAGTCACACACAGAACATAGGGAGAATGATCAAAGCTCACTTCCCACACTCCCAGGTCCTCTCATTTTCTTTTTATATTGAATGAAAAGTGGGATAAGAAGTATAGATAATATCTTAAAGACAATAGGGAATCACACAAGTTCTCTTCAACAAGCTTTCCTCTGTTTTTAAGCTAAGCTTAACTGGTTTTGTTTGTCTGAAAACTTCTCTTTTCAACGTTTGGTGTAGTTTATTGTGGTTTCCCTGAAAGAAGGCATGTTCAACAACGCCAACGTCCTTTTCCGGACAAAATTTGTCGACGGAGTTTCAACAGTTCAAAGGACTGTAGCTGCTAAACAGAACAAGTAACATCTTATGTATGATCAGGTTCCCTTGATGCATCTTGAAGTTCTTGTCTTTTGTTTAATAATTTATTTTTCAAATTAAAAAGAAAACAACTGAAACTACGCTCCTGTGCATCTCTGCAGTTTTCTTGATGGCTTCTGGAACGAGTCTTGAGAGACTTTAACCGTACTTGCAGGTAACTGAAGCTGATTTGTTGATGTGAACTGATGTAAACTTATGTACTGTTTGATAATGTATTGTTAATTATATAAAAGTATCTAACGTTTGGTCTCTTTCCACGGTAAATTGCACAAAGTTGACCAAAAAGCTAAGGTACGACTTGTACATCATTTAACTGAACTTTGAGTGGGGAGCAAAAGAGTTTCCAAGTTTTAGAGATGACTTTGAAGATTCTGGATTATCATATCATTATCAAATTCAAAAAGCCTATGATTTTGGGTTATTTATATAGTATATTGTTAATCCAACGTTTATCAGTAAAAGTCTTGTGGATATATATGTGGAATTAAAGTATGGAATATAATACAAGAATAGTGAAGCTTCTAAAGTGAAAATGAGTTGAAGATCAACATTCAAATTTTTACCTCGAGGACAGCCAATGAAATTTCAACTTCAAGAATTGAAATCAATCCGTCAATCACAATCCACAGACCAAATCAACGACAATGAGAGTTGAACACAATTCTCAAGTCATGACAGACTCGAATTCAATCCAACAGTCGAAATCCACAAACGAAATCAATGACAATGACACTTGATCACAACCTTCAAGTCATGCCATAGACTTTTGGTTCTCTTCCTCCATAAATCTTTGAATTTTTCCATCTTACATAAATTATTTAACAAAATAATAATTTAAATTTACAAAATATTCGTGGGGAAGGTGAAATCTTAGGATTTCCCTTGAAAATCGACCCAAGCCTCCATTTCCAAGCACAGGCCCACCACACTTGTCTTCAAGTTCATGACTTCTTACTTGAGCCATTTGCCACTTGTTGAACTGGTCCACACCTAATCCTGTCAGTGACTACTCTGTACAACTTGGTGAGAGTGTTGGTTTAAAAGATACTCGTTAGAGATTAACCCAAGTATCACTTAAACCTTCACTTTTGTCAACAATGGCGAACCGAGGAAACCAACTTTCTCTGGAAGTTATCTTGCTTGCTTCCCTGCTATTATCAGTATATTTTCATAAACCAACCTCAGGTTTCAACTCAGAAGCTGAAGCCCTCCTGAAATGGAAAAGTAGCATCGGAGACCGGGAAATTCTTCGTTCTTGGGTCTCTCCAAGCTCCAATTCTAACGTTACGAGTCCATGCAAATGGCGAGGAATTACATGCAACGATGCAGGGAGTGTAACTGTAATAAACCTGGCGTACACAGGCCTGAGAGGTACACTCCAGGACTTGGATATCTCTTCCTTCCCAAACCTGCTTCGACTCGATCTTAAATTCAATAAACTTACAGGCACAATTCCTTCGAACATTGGCGTTCTTTCCAAGCTCCAATTCCTTGATCTTTCCACAAACTCTTTTCATGGCACCTTACCTCTTACTCTTGCCAACCTTACTCTTGTTTATGAGCTTGATGTTTCTAGGAACAATTTAACTGGCATACTAGACCCTCGCCTATTTCCCGATGGGTCAGGTTCTACCAGAACTGGCCTAGTTAGCCTCCAGCATTTACTCCTTCAATCAACCGGTCTTGGAGGCCGAATTCCTGAGGAGATTGGAAACTTGAAGAATCTGTCTATTCTAGATCTTACTACCAACTATTTTAATGGTCCTTTGCCTGCTTCTTTGGGTAACTTGAGCGAGTTAAGAATTCTGACACTACCCAAAAATCAACTTTCTGGTACCATCCCGCCGAGTTTATGCAGTTTGAGAAAGTTGACAGTATTGAGCTTGTTTATAAACAAATTCTCCGGTACGGTGCCGGCAGGATTGGGCAATCTTTCTTCCCTAACCGTTTTACACCTGGCTGAGAATAACCTCACAGGGAATTTGCCGCCACAAGTTTGTCAAGGTGGAAAATTGGTAAACTTCAGTGCTGCTTTCAACAATTTCTCTGGTCCAATTCCTGTAAGTTTGAAAAACTGTCGTACCCTATTCAGAGTTAGGCTTGAGTACAACCAACTGACAGGGACATTGGACCAAGATTTTGGAGCATATCCCAATCTTACTTACATCGACTTGAGCTTCAACAAGTTGAGAGGTAAGCTGACGCAAAAATGGGGGGAGTGTCAGAACTTACAGGTTCTGAAAATCGCCGGAAACATGCTTCAGGGCAAAATCCCTGACAGTATTGTTGAGTTGAACCAACTGCAACTACTTGACCTTTCTTTCAATCAGATCTCCGGAGGTATACCGTCAGAGCTTGGCAAATTATCCAAGCTGTTTTTCCTGAGTCTGAAAGCCAATCAGCTTTCAGGTCAGGTACCAGCAGGAATTGGAGAACTATCAAACTTGATGACTTTAGACCTTTCCACGAACTTGTTAAGAGGACCAATTCCGCCCGAAATAGGCGAGTGCTCCAGGCTTCAGCTTTTGAGCATGAGCAAGAACCAGTTGAATGGCACAATCCCGTATCAAATTGGCAATCTTAAAGTATTACAAGATCTATTAGATTTGAGCTATAATCAGTTTACTGGAGAAGTGCCTACTCAGTTTGCGAAGCTCACAGCCTTAGAATGCTTGAACATGTCCCATAACAATCTTTCAGGTTCGATCCCTCCATCGTTTAGAGATATGTTGGGCCTGGTTTCCATAAACTTTTCATACAATAGTTTAGTTGGTTCACTTCCTGATAGTAAGGTATTTCGTTCTGCTGATCCAAGTGTTTATACCAACAACAAGGACTTATGCGGTGAAGTACGAGGTTTGAGGCCCTGCGATGAGGCAACCACCGTGAAGGGTGGTCGGAGAAAGAAAAGTAAAGTTCTTGTTATGGTTGCTGCAATAACAATCGCTCTGTTGTTTTCTATCACAATCATTGGGGTTCTTGCATTTCTCTATCAACAAAAGTTGTTCGGAAGTTCATCAAGAAACGAAGATAAATCAAAACGGGAAAATCCATTCTCAGTTTGTCATTTTGACGGGAAACTTCTGTACAGAGACATCATCGAAGCCACGAACGACTTCGACGACATGCACTGCATCGGCGAGGGAGCAAGTGCAAAAGTTTACAAAATTGAAATACCAGGTGTTCAACCATTGGCTGCGAAGAAGCTGAAATTTTCAGACAGAGAGTCGGAGATGGACATGGCTAAGAGTTTCAGTCAAGAGGTCGCAGCTTTAACTAGATTGCGACATCGAAACATAGTCAAGTTTTATGGTTTTTGCTCTCAGGGAAGTCACACGTTTCTGGTTTATGAGCTCATGGAAAGAGGAAGCTTGTCTTCTATCTTGAGCAGTGACGCAGGAGCCAAGGAATTGCAATGGGAAAAGAGAATTAATGCAATCCAAAGCATAGCCAATGCTTTATCGTATATGCATCATGACTGTTTTCCACCTCTAATTCATCGCGACATATCAAGCAAGAACGTTCTCCTAAACTCTGAACTTGAAGCTCATGTTTCCGATTTTGGCACTTCCAGGTTCCTGAAGCCCGATTCTTCCAACTGGACAACAATTGCAGGCACTTACGGTTATCTAGCTCCAGGTATATACACTCTAAATGCACGATTTTCAGTTATGGTCCTCCATGATCTACCGTTTTAACATCCATGCATGTTATTTCTGTAGAGCTTGCTTACAAAATGGAGGTGACAGAGAAGTCAGAAGTCTACAGCTTCGGAGTATTGGCAATGGAGATTCTGATGGGGAAACATCCAGGTGAAACGGTATCTTATCTACAATCATCTGCTGATCAAAGCATCTCCTTAGAGGATGTTTTGGACAAACGTCTCTCACCTCCAACAGATACGAAGGTCGTTGATCAGATAACCATTATACTAAATGTTGCTGTCTCTTGTGTGAGTGAAGATCCTCACTCCAGGCCAACCATGCAAAGTGTGTCTCGACTTCTGGACATGGAGACCAGTTCAAACTCCATAGTACTTCTCAAGTGAAATATGTTTTATTTACATAATTATAATTGTAATTCTTAAGTTAATTACAGTGGAAAATCTCTAAAAATAGACTTTTTCTTTGTTAATTTAAGTGTTAATATTTTAAAAATTATAATTTATAATATTATTTAATTATCATATAATTCCTTCAATGATGTTAGTTTTCTGTCTATTTTTAGTAAAAATATTACAATTAAAAATTTAATATTACATCAATTTAAATAAAAATTAATAAAATATGAGAAAATAACTTTTAAAAATATTGAAATGAAAAATCAAATCATAAGAAATCGAGTACATTGAACTTTACTTTATATTATAAAATTAAGGTAATGTTGTTAAAATTTTGAGAAAATTTCAAAATAACACAATGGAATAAAACATTAATGAAATGTAATTATCAATGATTAAAAAATCGAATCAGTTCAATCTGTTCATTCCTAAAAATCTTGAATCATTTAACTTTTCGGTTCGATTTTTAACTTTTCAGTTCAATTTACTTTAACAACTTCTATTGTTAAAAATCGATAAATTTATTAATTAATCAGTCAATTTTCACAAATTAATAAATTCTTATAAACTAAAATAAATCAATTAATTTTTATTTACCAATCTCTTTTTTCAATTAAACTTCAAATTCTTTGAAAGATAAAAACAATCTCTTTTATTCATATTATTTGATTTTATTTCATCTTGATCATGTTTTATGATAATTTAATATTAATTGAATCTTTTAAACTTTAAACCTCTTATTTTATCTGCATAACTTTCGGTCCGACTTTTAAAACATTAAAAATTACATTGATACATAATATTTATTTTCGAGAAAACATATTTTTATTTACAAAATAACAATATTAAAAAATAAAATCTAAACAATATTTCTTTGAATAAGAAACTTTAGGCCAAATTCAAACCGTCAAAGTCAAAGACAAATTTAACGCAAGACCGACCTATTGGTATCCCTATCATCCGCCTGTCTCTTTATTCTGCATGATTTTTTCCTCTTATTCAACTCTCCAAAATTGACTTATTAATTACACAATTAACTAGGTAATTTGGACTCTATAGGTGCCATACGTTAGGGCTTAAAAGTCATGCATGCGTTGAAGTTGATGTCCTACATTCGTTAGCTGGGTTTAATTGTGAATTGAATTTGGGTGTGTGAGTTTTCCGTATCCGCGATGATTGACTTTGGCGGTGCAACATCTTGGAGTGTTCATGGCTGGGTGTTGTCTCTTGGTGTATGATTCATGGCAACTCTTTAATTATGGTTGTTGTCTAATATTCTGGGCTAAATTCTTAAATTGGTATAAAATAAAAATTTGGTCCTTAAAATAGGGGAGAATCGGAGGGATTGGTCGGGCGTAGGACACCCCGCCAATCTCATTGGCGGGGTGGTAGGACGTGACTGCCACCCCGC
>JAOSBN010000006.1:39662548-39672700 GCA_027563595.1 Erythroxylum suave | reverse complement strand
GAAAGATCAAATCATAAGAAATCGAATGCATTTAACTTTATTTTATATTATAAAAATTATGGTAATTTTGTTAAAAAATTGAGAATTTTTCAATATAACACAAAGAAATAAAAAATTAATGAATTGTAATTATCAAAGATTTAAATTGAATCGGTTTGATTGGTTCAACCCTGAAAATCGTGAATCATTTAACTTTTTGGTTCGATTTTTTACTTTCCGGTTCGATTTACTTTAATAACTCTTGTTGTTAAAAACCGATCAATTTATTAATTAATCGATCAATTTTTATAAATTAATAAGTTCTTATAAACCAAAATAAGTCAATTAACTTTTATTTAACAATCTCTTTTTTCAATCAAACTTCAAATGCTTTAAAAGATAATGGTAATCTCTTTTATTCATATTTCAAATTATTTGATTTTACTTCATCTTAAGCATGTTTTATGAAAACTTAATATTAATTGAATCTTTTAAACCTTAAATCTCTTGTCTTATTAAAACTTTAAAAACTACATTGATACAAAATATTTATTTTAGAGAAAACCTCTTTTTCTTTACATGATGATATACCATTTTGAAAAATCTTATTATATATTTTTGTTTTTTAGGGTATGTCTTTAGATTTTTCTTTCGTGAGGACCAAACAAAGAAAAAAGAAAATTAAGAAATCTTAAAATGTTCAATTCTATCTTTCCTTTATTATTAGGCTCCCGTATCAATTATAATGTTTTTATCATGTTCTATTAAATCTCATCAATATATTTATGTAGACCCCACATAAATATATGGATGAGATTTAATAGAACAAAGTTGGAACAGAATAACTGAAACAAAGGATTTGACGGTAGTATTATTATCCCTATCATCCTTCTATTTCTTTATTCTTCAGGATTTTTTTCCTCTTATTCAACATTCCAAATTTGACTTATTAATTACACAATTAAATAGGTACTGTAGACTCTATGGGTGTCATACTTCACATAAACGTATTGATGAGATTTAACAGAACATGATAAGAACAGAATAACTGAAACAAAGGATTTGACGATAGTATTATTATCCCTATCATCCTTCCGTTTCTTTATTCTTCAGGATTTTTTTTCCTCTTATTCAACATTCCAAATTTGACTTATTAATTACACAATTAAATAGGTACTGTAGACTCTACGGGTGCCATACGTTATGGCTTAAAAGTCATGGATTGCAGTTGATGCTACATTGGTCAAGCGGCTTATGTGCCCCAACGTCTTTGTTATGCATAAAACGACAGCTTTTGAAAATGCTCATCCATCGTAGATGTTAACATATATGGTATATATTTTGTTATTTATTTTTGAAATTTTTCGATAATCGGACGTTTAAGATAATATTGATAAGTTTAAAATTTAAATCAAAGTGATATAGAATAAAATTTGCTATTTTGAAAAATTGGATAGAGTTAGAATTGTATCAAGAGAAGAACTCTTGTAGATCATGTAAAGATTCCTTGGTGAAACGGGGAACAAATGTTGGATCAGTCCTCAATGAATCACGCAACACATGTTGATGGGTGTATGTGTGTAGATAGGACTTTCCCTATGATGTTATTCACGTGACTTCAGCTGGGTTTAATTGTTAATTGATTTTGGGTGTGTGAAGTTTCAGTATGTGCGTTGATTGATTTTGTGGGTGCGACATCTTGGAGTGTTCACAGCTGGGTATTGTCTCTTGGTGTGTGATTCATGGCAACTCTTTGAGTGTGGTTGTTATCTAATAATCTGTCGTGACTTCTTCCTTGATCTTTTGGTGTGGCTCACGATTGAGTTGGTTTGTGCATTGGGTATGTCTTTTGCCGAAAGCTTGTTTGCTTGGTCTGTCATGCTTGATGTTTTCCTGTTGCAGTTGTGAGTTGGTACTAGAATTTGTGTGAACCAGCTCATAGTTTATGGTGACAATTTTCAGATCTATTTCAATGGAGCTAAATTCATCAGAAAGTTGTCTTTATTTTCTATCTCGAGTGTATTATGTTTTGTTCTTAGTTATTTAATCGCTTGAGTTATTCGTTTATTGTTCTTTAGTTAAAAGATTGTTGAGAAAACTTTTTATTGAGATTCACACGAGTCGGTCATGTTATCGAGTGTAAAATACTTTTATGGGTAGCGAGGAAGAGAGATAGTGTCAACGGTTGAGTGGTGTCGGCTAAGATAAGGCTTGTATAAAACTATAGTTATTAGTGAAAGTATTAAGTTGAGTGAGGGTCCTACAGACATAAGCAAGGTATATCGAACTGCGTTACTAAATTTCGATGTTGATTTATATTTGTACGTTTAATTTTTCTGGTTTTTTTATTGTACTAAAAATGACTAGGAAAAATCTGAAAGTTTGCGAAACCATTACATCATTTGGATTTTTCAATAAATATAGCAAATTATTTAAACTTTTGATTGAAAATTACAAAAATTTGAGGAAAAGAAAATAAAACTCATTACCTGAAATAATAAATCAATATTTGAATGAATGAATCCTTCAACATATTATAAAGACATGATATATAAAAGATAAATCTAAATTTCTAAGTAAAAATAAATAATAGAAATTCCTAGTAATTGATTTGATCTGCATAAGTTTTTAGCTTCTGGATCTAATATTTCAAAACTTCAGTTTTTTTTGGGACCATCCTCACAGTCATAGGTAAGGATGTCAATTTTAGCTTGGGTTGACCAAGTTATGGCCCGACCATGGGCCAAAAGTGTAGTCGGGCAGAGCACGGCCCCGCCCGTGGTCCTACCGTTATTTAAAAAACGACGTCATATTTTACTTTTTTTAACAAATAAAAAATGGGTTATGTTGGCCCGGCTCGGCCCGCCCGTAGCCCTTACCTATCTCACGAGCTACCTAACCCATGGTCGAGCTAGGCTAGGGTAGGAGTGGCCCGGGCTCAGCCTGGCTCATTGACATTCTAACCATATAGATAAAAGATATCGATATTTTTATATTTTAAGAATTTTTAAAATTTTAAATTAATAAACCTTAATTTTCGAGTTTTTTTTTTCCAAAGAATACTTTCTCTTGAATTTTTGTTAAATAATAATGAAGAGATATACTTGTTATTGGTCACTCAATCTTTTCTGCGGGTTCTGATCATTCTAAGCACTACAACCATGGTAATCCGATTCTCTAGAGTATTCAAGATTTTAAAGGCCGACGGAATCCCCTGTCTCTTTTAGTACCTAAGGAAGTTTGGGTAGTGGAGAGATTTCTTACCAAGAAGAAGGCTAACTCAATCTAGGCACAAACACTATGTTATACGATGAAGGAACACATATTAAAGTGCATATTACCAGCTCCACTCATGCAGAGGAGTTTAGTTTTCAGGCAATTAAGAGAGCAACGTGGTCTGATTTTTGCTTCGATATGACTGCTTGCAAGTATCTTTTTTCATTTGTGATGGTACATAGTTCTTCGGGGTATTTTAGGAGGTAGATTGGACTCTTTTCTTGTACCTACCTCTAGTTCTCTGCGGAAGATGCTCTTCTTTGTGCTACAGGGAGAATTGCGTATAAGGCATTCTCGTGAGATGTACATAACTTTTTTTGTTCTTTTTTTTATCAATTTTAATTACTGATTCATCAAAAAAAGAAGAAGAAGACATATATAGGTCTTGAATATCAAACTTAGATTAACCAAATATCATTAATGTAATAATTTAACTTAATTCTTAAACTTGATCGGAACTAATTAAATAGCATTATAATTAATAATTTAAGATGGTTATAATAAATTATTAATTTGAGTTAGATTTAATAATTTTGGTTCAATATAAGAATTAATTTAAATTGTCTTATAAATAATATTTTATTAGTACTTGATGTTTACGTCACATTTATTTTATTATTTTTAACTGAAATTTAATAACCTAATTCTTTTTCAAAACTTAAACTTATGAGTTCATTTCGATAATCTAAAAATTAAATCAAAATTTATTTGATATATATATATCTCGAAGATAATTTAAATTAATTATATTTACTAATATTATTAAATTATATTTAATTAAATAAAATTACTAACTAAAATTAAATTGTCCATAATTTCTTATTAATAATTAAATTTAATTGATTAAATATATAATACTAATTAAATTATATAGTATTATTTTCCGCTTACTACTAAAGTTGCTGATGTAGGGATTTAATCCATTTAAAACATAGGATTCGTTCATATCAAATCATCAAGAATTAAATAAAAGCGGAAGAATACCTGAATCCATTGTAAAATCTGCACTGGAGTCTTGCGATTTGTCTTCCAAATTAGAACGTATCCCTTTCACTAGAGTTTTCCCTTGATCACTCTGTTTTCTCTCTAACGATGGGATATCAGACAAGAATTAAGTGTATGCTTAATTTGGGAACCATAACCACCTTTTATTAGGGTAAAACCCTAATCTAATTTCTAATTTGGTCCATCATAAAACTAGAAATTATAGCCTGGTCTCTACACATATAAAGCCCAAACTTAAAATAGATACATAAAGCTCAAAATACAATAATTATATTAGACCACTTTAATTAATTGGGCTCAACTTTATATGATAGCCTTTATACACAATTATACATATATAAGCCCACATGTTTGATTAAAAAATCTTTGCAATCTCCCACTTGGGCTATATGTGTTACCTTAAAATTGTGTATTAACCATATGAGTACTCAGAATTTTGCTATCATATTGTATGCATCCCCAAACAATCCGGTCCATCAATTATACCAACATAGGATCAAAGCGTCTTTCACTACAATTAACGTAACTAGAACCATCAATGGTCACATATGCTGATATAATCAAATGACATGAATCAAGCATGGATGTGTAGCATGGAAATTATAAGCAGCGTGATCTTCGCATGTTTGTTTCCAAGTGGTCCAACCTTATGCTTTAGTTAGATCAATTTCAAACAAGTTCAGAGATAAAATAAACCAAATATCTTGAAGCTGAAAATAATCTCAAACAAATTAACCAAAAACTGTATCCAAAATGATAGTGAAAACAATGTCTAATATGAAAAACATCTACAATACAAACTCCTACTGAAACTATATATCCTGAAAGGATGCAACACCCATATGAGCAGTGTGCTCATGAAAGACCTTGGGTGGCACTCTTTAGTAAGTGGATCCGCAATCATGGAGTTTGATCCAATATGATGTATAGACAACTGTCCACTCTGAACTCTTTCTTTAACAATTAGGAACTTGATGTCGATGTGCTTTGACTTTGTCGAGCTCCTATTATTATTGGAATATAGCACTGTCGAGTTATTTTCACAAAATAACTTAAGTGGTCTTTCAATAGAGTCCACAATGCGTAGCCTCGTGACAAAGTTTCGCAACCATATCCTGTGGTTGGATGCCTCATAACATGTTATAAACTCCACTGCCATAATGAAAGAAGCTATAAGTGTCTGCTTAGTACTCTTCCAGGAAATAGCTCCTCCAGCAAGCAGGTAGATATAGCCTGAAGTGGATCTCCTACTATCTTAGCATCCAACAAAATCGGAATCAAAATAACCAATGATCTCCAGTTTATCTGATTTTCTGTATGTGAGCATATAATCTTTCGTTCTCTGCAAGTACCGCATGACCCGTTTGACTGCTTTCCAGTGAACCAATCCCGGGTTACTTAAATATCTTCCTAGCATTCCAACAATGTACGCAATATCCGGACGCGTACAAACCTGAGCATACATTAGACTTCCTACAGTCGAAGTATATGGAATCTTCTGCATTTCCTTAGCTTCAAAGTCATTCTTGGGGCATTGACTTAAACTGAACTTATCTCCCTTAGATACAGGGGTATCACCTAGTTTACAATCCTGCATGCCAAACCTTTTAAGTACCTTCTCGATATAGCTCTTTTGTGACAATCCAAGAATACCTCGAGAGAATTCCTGATGTATCTGAATCCCCAAAACAAAAGAGGCGTCACCAAGATCTTTCATTTCAAATTTCTTTGACAGAAATCTCTTGGTTTCGTGCAATAAGCCTATATCATTAGTGGCAAGCAATATGTCATCGATATATAAAACCAGAAAAATGTACTTACTCCCACTGAACTTATGGTATATACAATCATCAGCCAAGTTCATCTCAAAACCGAACGAGATGACAACTTGGTGAAATTTGTAATACCATTGACAAGATGCCTGCTTGAGTTCATAGATGGATTTCTTTAGTTTGCAAACCATTTGCTTTGCATCTCCTGACACAAAGTTTTCTGGCTGCACCTTATAAATCGTCTCATCAATATCACCATTGAGAAACGCTGTCTTAACATCCATCTGATGTAACTCAAGATCAAAATATGTCACTAATGCGATTATTATCCTGAAAGAGTCTTTCGAAGAAACCGAAGAGAAAGTCTCTTTATAATCAATGCCTTCTTTTTGTGTAAAGCCCTTTGCGACAAGACGAGCCTTGTACCTTTCTACATCGCCTTTCGAATCCTTCTTGGTCTTAAATATCCATTTGCAACCAATAGGTTTCGCACCTTTAGGCAATGGTATAAGGTCCCAAACATCATTGTCCTTCATGAACTTTATCTCTTCATTCATGACATCAATCCACTTTTGAGAGTTCCATGGCTTAACGGAAGTTGATTGGATCATCTTCCACCATACCAATGTCAACTTCATGTTCTTGAAGAAATACAACATAATCATCTAGAATTGCATTTCTCCTCTCTCTAGTGGATCTCCTTAATGGCATAGGTTCTTGAGGTTGTAGAGTTTGTTCTTCTGGAACAAATTGTTGAACTTAAGAAGGAGTTTCCATGACATTGTCTTGATCCAGAATTGCTCCTTGAACAATGTCAGGAATGGAAACCTGACCCTGATCATTGTCAATAGCAATTAGAGGAATTTCAATGTGTTCCTCTTCAAGAACAAAGTCTTTAATTTTTTCTCCCCCCGCAAACTCAACATCTTCAAAAAACCGGGCATTTTCCGTCTCAAAAATTTCCTTAGTAGTGGGATCATAAAACTTGTAACCCCTGGGTCTTTCAGAATATCCAATAAAGTAACAACTGATAGTCCTTGAGTCTAGTTTCTTTTCATTTGGCCTATAAGGCCTTACCTCAGCTGGACATCCCCAAATGTGTAAGTGCTTTAAACTAGGCTTCTTGCCTGTCCAAAGTTCATAAGGGGTCTTATCAGTTGCTTTAGTTGGAACTCTGTTGAGTATAGATGCTGCAGTCTTTAGTGCTTCTCCCCAGAGTGATTCTGGCAAGGTAGAATGACTAATCATACTCCTCACCATATCCTTGAGCATTCTGTTTTGTCTTTCAGCAACACCATTCATGCTAGGCGAACCTGGCATAGTGTACTATGGGACGATACCGCATTCCTCTAGGAATTTAGCAAACGATCCTGGACGTTGTTCACCTGATCCATCATATCTACCGTAGTACTCACCACTACGGTTAGATCTAACACTTTTAATCATTTTGTTGAGTTGGTTCTCAACTTCAGCCTTAAAGTTTTTGAACACATCCAAAGACTGTGATTTGTTATGGATGAGATAAAGGTAGCCATATCGCGAAAAGTCGTCTATGAACGTTATAAAATACGGTTGACCATTCCTAGACACCGTAGGGAATGGCCCACAAATATCCGTATAGATAAGCTCTAAGACGTCTGAAGCCCTATTAGCACCCAATCTCTTGTCATTTGTTTGTTTCCCCTTAATGCAATTAACACAAGTAGCAAAATTTGTAAAATCAAAGGGATCGAGAATTCCGTTTGACACAAGTCTCTCAATTTTCCTTTCGGAGATGTGACCTAATCTCTTGTGCCATAACGAGGCAGAATTCTCTCCAGTTAATTTGCGCTTTAAACTTCGTGTACCCACATACAGAGCTTCACTAAATAAAGCATTAGTGTCACATTTTGATAAAGAACCGATACCAATCAAATTTGAATTTTGAAAGATACTAAATATTCCATTTCCAAATGAACAACAATAACCAGATTTGTCCAATGCAAAAATAGAAATCAAATTCTGTCTAAAAGACGGTACAACGAAAGTCTCAACTAAATCCAAATAAAATCCAGTCCTTAACAATAATCTAAAAGTCCCTATTGCTCCAACTTTTACTGACTTGCCATCACCTACATAGATGTATCTTTCACCATCACTTGGTTTTCAGCAACTCAGGCAACCCTGCATAGACACACTGATGTGAGTTGTTGCACCAGAATCTAGCCACCATGTGTGTCTAGGTACCGAAGTCAAATTAACCTCAAAACAAACCAAAATAAGAAGCATACCTTTCTTTGCACGCCATGCGTGATGGTTGGTACATTGCTTCTTTACATGACCTTCAGGGTTACAAAAGAAACAGCCTTTTGGATTTTCTTCCTTTTGTTGTTTCTTTTGTGCTGCCGGAACCGCAGCTTCCTTAGTTTTCTTTCTTTTGTTCCTTTTGCCCTTAGATGTTATGGCTAAGTGAGCACTTTCTGCTTTATCATGCTTCAACCTTTCCTCTTCTTGCACACAATGTGAGATAAGCTCATTAAGAGACCACGTCTCCTTTTGACAGTTATAACTCACCTTGAATTGATTGTATTATGCCGGAAGAGATATCAAAACCAAATGCACTAATAAGTCTTCGGATAATTCCAACTTAAGTGCTTTCAATTTTGAAGCAATGTGAGACATTTCCATAATGTACTCTCTTATGTTTCCTTTTCCTATATACCTCATTGAGATAAGCTTTGCCAAAAGTGTACTTGTTTCAGCCTTTTCATTTTTGGCAAACCTTTTCTCAAGATCTTCAAGGAAATCCTTAGCCGTAGTAATCTGATCGGACATAGTGCCCCGAAAAGCTTCTGGAATGACACGTTTCATGATCATCAAGCTTATACGATTTGACCTTTCCCACTTTTCCATCTCCTTCTTTTGATCAGAGGTACTCTCACCAGTAAGTGGATCAGGTTGATCGACTCGTAAAGCAAGATCTAAGCCTATGCTTAATGGCACCAATTTTAAGTCATGGAAGGAGAAAGTTTTGATTAACATTAGCAGAGATATTTGCAGCAGAACCAGAAACTGAACAGAGAACAAAACAAACAAAATCTAATTATTCATACAACAACACTATAATATTCCAAATTAATTATATACAGATAATGGTAGGGCCGCATCATAAGATACCTTGCACAACATTAATATTTAGTCTTTGGACAGAAATACTAACTTGTAAGTGGTACCTTAGTGTAGTGATCAAATACTGGCAATAAGGCATGTCAAACAATAAACCTTTCTTTGGACCGATTTAATGTTCACATGTTATACTGAATAATTGCCATGCATTTACCACCACAAGTGTATATGCAATTTGGGCCAAATATAAACTTTCCTTTGGGTCAGTCCATATTTGCATGAATAGCATACACACAAAACTTTTTAACATTCTAAGTTAAATTAATTTAACAAGAGAGGTTGCTTTGGCAACATGTTACTTTAATTAATTTAATTTCAAATGATATATATTTCTGTAAAATACCAAAATCTGAAATTAATACCAAATTTTTAGCATAAGTTGCTGTATGAAAGCATCATAGCTCCAATTTCTTGATACTATAACACTAACAATTCTGTCAGCTCAAATTAAAAATTGGGTCAAAATTTTATAAATCAAACCAGAAATTATAAATTTTGAACTCCAAAATTTATCCCTTATAACATTAATCCGTAACATACAGAAATCTATCAAAAGTTTACAATAACACCAAAAAAGATTACACTTCATCAATGATCTGGAAAGCCTAACCAAACACCAAATAAAAATCATTCTTGTCTTTATACAAAAGTTAATATACGATGGTTCTGGAAATAGCTTTTATCCAACGGGTAAAGATTTAGAGTGCGTTTGGTTCAACTTTTGGTAAGAGAAAAAGCACTTTTTCCCACCACAAAAACTATTTTAAGAAAAAAAAAAGAGTGTTTGGCTGTAAACTTCAAAAGCGCTTTTGGAATAGAAATAGCTCTTTTAAAAGGTAAAATACAGCTTTTTCAAAAGCTCAAATTTGGAGCTTTCTAAAAAAGCACTTTTTCAAATAGATTTTTTATATCAATTAATGAGCCTATTTTTTAGTCTCTTTTACCCTTATGCTTT
>JAOSBN010000006.1:39639294-39662448 GCA_027563595.1 Erythroxylum suave | reverse complement strand
TTATTTTCAATTTTTTCGTTTCCTTGCCAAAACTCCACAACCTTCATCTGGTTTAAGGTTAGAGTGCCAGTTTTGTCCGTGCATATTGTTGTGGCCGAACCCATAGTTTCACATGCAGAGAGCTTCCGGACCATAGCATTATCATTAATCATTTTTTCCCTAGAGTAAGCCAGGGTTAGAGTCACAGCCCGAGGCAAACCTTCCGGGATGGCCACCACCACAATCGTCGCTGCTGCTGATATAATCCCCAGTATATCTCTGGGGTTCCCTGTGAAGTAACTGATCATCATGCCTGCAATCACAAGTACACCGACTGTCATTCGTAACTTTTCAATCCAAGAACTGAGCTTTTCAAGACGTGACTGTAATGGAGTCTGCTCCTTCAAATCATGAATTATGTAGCTCATCATTTCACCCCAAGCAGTGTTAGTGCCAACAGATGTAACGAGCATGGTACCAAAGCCGTCAGTGACCCTTGCTCCAGACAGCAAGAATGGATTTCTGTTTCCATTGACATCAAGATGATCGCTTTCACCAGTCATGCTGGACTCGTCCACCTTTAAGGAGTATCCTTCTAAGAACAAGCCATCTGCTGGTATCTGATCTCCGATCTTTAGAGAAACAACGTCACCCACCACAATATCAAATATAGATACTGGAAAGTGCCTTCCACCTCTCACCACCTGCACCTTTATGTTATTGCACTCATTTGACAGCTTCTCGAATTGCTTGGATTGCTTGAAGCTACTGACAGCAGAGAAGACGACAGCAAGAAAGACATCTATACAGATGCTGCCTCCATCATACCAGCCATCTCGAGGTCCATGTTGCTTTACACCGAATGTAATAGATAAGACAGCACAAACCAGAAGGATGATAATGGTCGGGGCTTTGAATCCTTCAAGTACAAAGGTGAAAAAGCCTTTACTGGGAGGTTTGCTGTACTTATTGGCACCAAAAACATCCCTTCTATAAGCAATATAAGACTCCGCACCTTCTATTCCACCCTTCATGTCACTGCGTAGAGAAGCAGCAACTGCCGCAACTCCTCCCAATTGATTCAGAGATTCAAGATTCTTCTCCTTCACCGTGTCAATAAGTGTTCTCTGATCAACGTTAAGTAATTCAGCTTGATGTTCACGATAATCACTTTCATGTACATCAACAGTAACATAGGAGAGGGAACGGTAAAGCCTGGTCTGCTTGACCAAAACTTTCCTGGACAAGGACACGAGAAGCCTTGTAACAAAAATGGCCATGAATGCCATCCGCCACCTTCTTTGTTGGAGTTTGACGGTGATGATATCTTCCTGATCATCAGGACTGGCTGCTCCGTTGGTTTGTCGAGACCGCTGGTGCATATTGACTACAGGATAACAGGATCAAAGTGAGGGAGGCCGGAAGAAACGAAAGGTTTGGGAAGAAAGCTTAAAGCAGGAATAAAGAGAAGGAACAGGATTGCAAGGAAACTAAGAGCAGGTTCAAAGTGAAGGGAATCGAGAAGGGCTGTGAAGGAAGAGGTGAAGAGCTTTAACTGCATTTTTATAGCAGAGAAATGGTTGAAGAAGATGCAAAGCAGCTTCTTTGAAGTTTTGGAGAGGCTTTGGTAGAGAGAGAGTGCCATCCAACACGTACTCTCTGGACTTCGAACTTAACGTGTTCTGCTAGGATTTCGTGGATGATGGATTTGATTCTTTTTCGCTTTCTGGGATTGGTAATATTGCGTTTCTGAAGATTTATTGCATTGATCACTAGTCCGGTGCGTGGAACTCACGAACCAATCATACACTTTAGCACTTACTTTAATCTTCTCCCCCACCGGCACATCCTTTCACCTTCCTAGTTAAACTCTGGCAACTTCGAAAGATTCCGGTCCTAGTGTCCAAATGAAAATGATGACATTTTCAATTTCCGCTTTTCCTTTTTTTTGCCTTAGTCGGCTGAATCATAATTCGTAAGCCCATAAATCTCTCCCTCTTTTTCCCTTACGCCTCCAGACTTGTTGACTCCCGACTTCCACAAATGGTGTTTATATACTTTTTTATTTTTATTTTTATTTTAATTATTTAATCACTATTTTAATAAAAATTAAATTATTACTTTAATAAAGATAAAATAAAATAAAATATAATTATAATTATAATTATGGTATTATTAATTTTATAAAAAATTAAAATTAAAAAATATTGAAAGGTTATTTCTTCTTTTTTATTTTTATTTTATTTTTATTACTATTTTAATAAAAAATTAAATTAAATTAAATTAAATTTTAATTTTAATTATTACTTTAATAAAAAATTAAATTAAATAATAATTATCCTATCCAAGAATGCACGAGTTGCATTGGATCAGTTTCAAGGTTCATTTGATTCTTACTTATTTAGGTTATATTAATAGTATAAACATCATGGAGTAACCGACCACACGCCACTTTAGAGACGACGTGTGAACGATATCTCTCTCTCTCTCTCTCTCGGACCTCTTTTTCCCTTATCGTTCAAGACTTGTTGATTCCGCGAGGACAAGTCATAAAAAAGAAAATAAAATAGAATAACCTCAACGGCCATGCTTGTATTAAACTTTTTACTAGCTTATAATTAAGATTTATAGTTTTAAATTTAATTTTTTACATAATATGTTATTTAAAAATTTAGTTTTAATTGATAAAGAAATTATAAATAGATTTTATTTCAAAATGAATAACATATTATTTTGATGTCATAATACTCTAATATTTGATCTAAAAACACATTCGGTAAAATTTTAAGTTATGACATGTCAATCTTGTTCTTTATGTAAGATATTTTAATGGCCCGTGTAATTTATAAATTTTTAATGGCCCATGTAATTTATAGATTTGAGTCTAATAGAAAGAGCCCAAAATTATGGTTATTGGGTCTTAAAAAGTTTGGTTCAAAATGGTCCAAGATTCTTTCCCTCTCGCCTTTAAACAAACAACTGAAACATATATAAATATGTCTCAGATGTTTCGGAAAGAGGAAAAAGTTCTCTAAAATAAAATAAAAGGCAGTGTTTCTTAACCATCGGCAAACTATCAAAGAAGGAAGGAAGAGAGGGAATAAACTATTAGTCAAGAACACGTATACAACATGGATTGGGGTTTGTCTTGATGTTGTTTTTATGTTGTTCATCGATCCATAAAATGATAATAATTGGTATCAAAGTTGTGTTGCATTGTTTATTTTCGTGTATGGATTGTTGTTTTCGGTATTGTACTAGAACGAAGGATAACCTATTGTACTGATTTTGTTCTTATACCAATACATTTCCAAACTTGTTTTTTCGGTGTTACTTTTGTGCTATGTTTATGGTTATGGATTTAGAACTGAAAGGCTTGGTTCTTAAACCGAAAAGGTTGATTATTTATATGTTCAAAATCGTTTTCATGAGTTTTATTTGTGTTGTTGGAGTTTTCAAAGTAGAATGATGACATTGTTTACATGTATTTATGGTTGTTCAAAAGAAATGAAAAGTTTTGAATCTTGAAACGAAAAAGTTGAAATTATCGTGAGTTTTTCTTGAATCAAATTTGTAGACATGTTTTTGTGGGATATACCACTAAGAAGGGATGGCTTGTGGCAGGAAAGAAAACCCATTAAAGCATGAAAGGAAGAAAAAAAAAAAGGAACGCAGAAAACTAGTTGGAGTTAACATGAGGAGGAAGACGGGGTGCGTGAAAGCACGCGTCCCATCTAAAGAGAAACTGCGGTGGCAGGTGCGTGTAGTGACTGGCGTATTACTGGCATCAAACAGGGCTTTTTAACCCAAAACGTGATTTTGGGCTGGTTTTTGGCCCTTTGGGCTATCAAAGGATAAGCTTAGGTTATATTATGCAACCTTAATTATTAAATAATTAAATTATAGACTTTAACCCTAAGTAAATAATTTTGGGATGGGACATAATAGATTATTTAATTCATAATGGATTTATTTTCTTAATATAATTTTGAATATTTTTTGACAATCAGTGCAATATTATATGTTTTATTTGGTACTTTGAATATTTTATATTATGCAATATTTGGAATTAAATTCTCCTATTATATGTTGAATGTGCTACATGACATAATGGTAATTTAAAATAGTTTCTTAGTCACCAAAGTGACTTAACAAATTAAATTAAATTTTGTCATATACAATAATTATCCAATTAAATGTCTATTGTATGGAAAGCCTGTTAGTCACTAAAGTGTCCTAGCTTGAAAATATTAAATATTTAATTGTTCATGTTTCAATTGTTCATATTGATATAATGCTATTAAATTGACAAAAAGGTTAAACTAAACATTTGAGATTATTAATTATAACACTAGGAGGTCACCCAAAGGTGGACCATTGCTTATAATTAATGATATTAAAGGGACTTTATCAACATATTTCGTTAATATGATTGTATATCCAAAGAGAACATGCATTTTGACTAAAATATGATTGATTGTTTGTTATAATGAACTATATTTGCATCATGATAGGTTACAGCTATCTATTTAAATTTTACCCAAAGGAGAATTTAAATACATAATCAAAGTCTATTATTAGTTTGAATCCATTTAGGTCTACTCAAAGCATTAATTTTAAGCTACATGTTGTATTTGCAGCATCTTCTAATTTGATCGCTTTAGGAAATGGCTTGATCAAGTTCAATGGTCTAAACTATGCGGATTTGCCCAAACAAATCCAGTTCCAACTGGGCGTAATGGATTTGGACTTGGTCATAGTTTCAGACGCAAGGCCTACAGCCATAACTGAGACTAGTTATGAAGCTGACAAGTCTTATTACAAGGCTTGGGAATGGTTTAACATACTGAGTTTAAATTTGATGCAAATGACAATCGCAGAAACGTGAAGCTATCAATACCTAAGACGGGTAATACAAAGGAGTTCATGTTAAAGCTTAAGGAATGCTCTCGATCTGATATAGCTGATACGTCCATAGTAGGGACTTTAATGAGTGAGCTAACAACCAAGAAGTTTGACTTATCAGTAAGGGATGATGATCAGACTTAAGGAAAGCGAGATGAGAGACTTTTGTAGCTTGAAAGAAAGTATATCATGCGTCAGAGCATAACACTTGATCAAGTCAAACAAGGATATTACCCCTCCTCCCAAGTGTATCTTGGCCCTGAGTACCCAAAATCATAAAGATGACAAGAATGGACACAGTCATTGAAACTTGAATTCACCACACGTTAACGATAGGACCAACCTCGTTTATCGTCATTCTCTAGTTTAAATTACCTCCCAATAACCAAGGTCCTGTAGTAAGACTTGCAATTTTACGTAGATTTTGCCATAGATACTCCTAGCAAGAATAATTTGGACTTGCTTAAATAGCAATAAAATCAAAGCAGGTACCATTCCATTGCAGGTACCATTCCATTCAATATTCATATGAATAAACTGACAATGTTTAGACAAGATTCTAACTGATATCACTGACTTCCATAATAACTAAATGGCACTAGAGAAACCAACTACCTCAACATGAAAAGAAAAAGGAAAGCCCAAACCTCTGATGACACGCAATGCCCACTCACCACTAATTCTTGGTTCAACTAAAACCACAAGAAAAGGTTTATGCATGTGAATAAAATTCTTCATCATAGGCCTAAAGGATTTGCCACTAGCCCCTTGGCAATTTCATATAAACATCGACATAAAATTAGGCAAGACGGTACGTGATAAATGCTCTTAAACGCGAGCATTTACCAAGTCATTTGACTGAACACCATGACTGTTAACCACAGGCGATTCTAGAACTGCATCTATCTAAGAATCTTGCACCATTAATTCATCATATATGTGATCAGGTGGTCTCGTTGGTGGAAGGATAACTGTCGGACTAGGAGAGACCAACATATTTCCTACAAAATCATTTATCATATATTGCCTATCGCCACAATCCATATTGTCATTGTTTGGCAATGAAAATTTCTTATCATGTAGAACGATATCTCTATGGGATAAGATAGAGACAGTCGTATGACCAGTTAGGCTAGAGATATGTTCGTGTTGGCCGGTTTGCGCTTCAATATTTGAGTTTGGTTTTGCATAAACTCTTTGGCCCTGAGCCTGTGCAGTAGGCCCATTACTAGTGATGGCCTTACCTTTATTGGCTAGTCCTAATCGAGGAGCAGGCCTATTAGCCGAAGAGACCCGAGCTGCCGCTTCCTTTGTGGTATTTGCCTTTACTTAATCTGATTCCTTTTGTTTAGCATCCAACCTATAACATCCTGTTCCTATTATTGGGGTTAGAGCTCGGGAATACCGTACATGAGAATTGGTAATGAGATAATAGAGAAATACACTTCATGCTCATGTATAATATAGCATGTATACATGTGAATTTGGTTATTGCACACATTACAATAATTTGTTCGTGCACTCATTTGACATTTTTCTGGTATAAATGATTGATTTAATGTGATTATGATGTAGATAGTGGATATTTTGTTCTAAAATTGATTTGGTGAATCAAATCATTGATTTAGAATTTTTGGAGAAATTTAAGAATTTTCTGGAATTATGAGTAATTTTTTGACTAAGAAAAATGTCAAGTGGCAGAATAATCGATAAATAGTAGTATAAATAAATAACAAATGATAGTAGAATTATTGAAAAGTGATATTAGGATTTAATGACATATGTCATTTAAAATTAGGAGTAAGTTAGAGTAGGAATCGGAGACAAATGGACCAGTAATAAAAAGGACCCATTGGAAACCATAAAAAAAGTGACACGTGTCACTTGCCACACCACTTACTAAACCCACGTTTTGTTAAGTTTTGATCTTTCACTTGTCAATTGCTTCTCTTTCTTCGTAAGTCTCTCCTACCTTCATCTTCTTCATTACTTCTTCTTCTTCTTCATATTTTTTTTTACCAAGCTTCATTAATGTTGCATCTTGCTCTTATCCATCATTTTAGGTGATTTTTGAAGATCTTGAAGTAAACAAGTAAGTTAAAAGCTTTACTCTTCTTGATTTGTTGAATGAAGCATATATAATGATGGTTAGAGGGCATATGATCATAAGATGGTGTTATATGTGTTTGACGTGAATGAGAAAAAAAATCTAGATATGTTCATGTCTTCTTTTATGTGTATGTTGAGTTATAATTTTAAAGATAATTTAGAGTTAGATGAGTCCTAAGATGGGATTGAAAGAAATGTAGAAAGTTGATTTACGAATGAATGTTATATGTTCTGTTTTTGGGTTAATGATCAAACATAGATCATAAATTATTGTATATGATATTAAGTTGAAGTGGAAGTAGGAATGAAGAGGAAATAATGAGGATATGAGTTAGAAAAGATAGACTAAGTAAAAAGACATGAACTAAGATGGGAATGAAGTTAAATGTGTGCTAAAGTATGCTACATGGAGTGCTTTACTGAACATACATCTGTAATTTGGCCATGTATTGATTTGTAGAAATCGAAATGGGATGACCTTTAATTTGGATTAAACTAGAGACATAAGGCTACGATTGTTATGAAGGAACCAAATTTTAATTATGTCATTAAGAGTCTTAAAATTTGGCTTGGAGTAGAGAATTGTGTTTAGTCGAGGTATAAGAATAGTCTATAGTATTTTGAATATAACGTGCATGATACTAAACCAAAATGCAGGAATTTGATGTATTAGAAACTTAATACATAGAGGAACATTTTATTAGAAGAAAGTGTTGCCAGAAACCACAATGTCTATGTCAAAATGGTCATGCAAACTGAATTAAAAATCTGTCAAGAGAAAAACCAGAAATCTGCAGGAATATTAGGAAATTGTTTCTGTCATGATCGTGGCAGGGGATGACACAATCGTGGGCAGTGATTTTTCATGGTAATGTGGTAACTATGCAATGTTTGAACCTATTAAAAATGAGGTATATAATGTTTTTGGATTTAATTTAGGGCTTAAAAAGGAACATAAGTGATGTTAGAAAAGTTGATTAAATGTATGATTAGTTTTGATTGATCTTGATGTTATACCTTTAAGGAAAAGGATATTTGAAGGTAATGCACCTAAATATGAAATGTTTAGAGTGCTAAATGAGGACATAACATAATAAATGAATTGCTTGATGCATTATGAATAAGACATAGTAAGGAATAATACATAATAAGACATAGTAGCTCTTACAGCACGATTGTGACCTGACGAAAATAGTTTCTGTCACGATCGCCGCCTTTACCGTACATTCGTGGCCAGCTCCAAAATGTTTCTGTCACGTTCGTGTCAGAGACACCACGATCTTGGCCAGATTTATGGAGGTAAAGAGTTGTCCTTTGATTATTGAATGAATGAATCAATACTAGGGTGTTTCCATATGAGTAATTAGACTCGAATGAGATCTTGAATAACCCTAGTTAATGAGAAATAAGGTGATTAAAGTGAGTAAAGTTCTTTAGATATTAAAGAACGATTGAAACATGTGAATTGATTAGGAGATGCGAATAAGGGAAATATACCCAGGATTGTCAATATGAGCATACATTATATATTACACATATACATATGTGTATAATTGAAGGTTTATGAAATTGTGCAATAAATAATGTGTGTGCAATATGTATGTAGCATGAAATTGTTATACAGGATTCAACATCTGCATCTAGTCATTTCTGGATCATGGAAGCTAATGCTAATACGAAGTGTACTGTGAGTCGACCTAGATGGTCTTCCTTTCATTGCTTGTTCTGTTTAAAATTTTTGTATTAAATTACTACCGAATGTGACTGTGATTGATACAATTCTAGACATTAATAATCCGAGGAGCTTGATAAATGTGAGAACATAGGAAGTGTTCATTGTATGTGAATTGGATTGAAATAAGTGAGTGAGCCATGAACTGTATGTGTTATGTAATTGAGTGAGTCATTGAGGACGGTCCACTCACTGAGTTTGCAAAACTCACTCGAATTTGCAACATATTTTTCAGGTTTAGAGGAGACATCCAGTCAAATCAACTAGAGTCTAACCACTGCATTCAGATAAAAGATAGAGGTCGAGATCAGTTGGCGTCTGCATATATTTTCTGTAAATTTAGTATTAAATATGGTATTTTGAAAGCTTCATTTATTATAAAAATGAATTAAGTTTGTAATAACAATTATGATAAAATACAATTCTATTTTTGAAATAGGCCCAAAATATTATCGAAATTTCGACAATGTGTTTATTATTTTATAAAATGTGAGTTTGTAATGTCAATTGTAATTAGCAATGTTTTAAATAAAATGGGTCATTAATGATTATTAGTTTTTCAAAATATATGTAATTGCAATAAGTACGATTGTCTGACCGTTCTAGTGCACCACTCTCGTAGAGTATGTTCTCGAATGCCAATAAGGTATATTCAAGAATATGTCCTCTGGGAGTGGGGTGCTACACAACTCTCGTGTATCCTTTTCCAACAAGATAGGACGATCATTAGTTGTCCCAAGATTTTCATTATTTGACAGAATCATGTACCTTGAATCTCGAGATACTCCCTGATTATTCGCCCCTTTATGATCACATTTGTGAATTGGTTTCTTTAGCGGCCAGCGGCGGCCAGGACTTTGGACTTGGATCCAAGGGTCGTATATCTCTTTATTGGGAGCCACTACTGGCACTACATTCACCTGAGCCCCTGTACCAGTTACAATTCGGGGACTTTCGTTATCCGTTGTGTTCATCGGTGCTTTTGAAACTGAAGGGCACTCAATAGATCCATGACCTACCGTACCATAAGATAAACATATCTGAAGGAGTCCTTTATAAGCTACTTTGATAACTTCCCCATCAAGCGTGACTCTGGAGTAGAGTGGGACGCTAATATCCACATCAACTGTAACCCTAACAAACTTCCCTTTCTGAAAAAGTTGTGGATTATCATCTATTTTAACCGTACATCTAACTAGATTCCCAAGAGCCCTCAATATGTATGGATGATATCAAGAAATCGGTAATTTATGGAAGTGAACCCAAACCACTGCTCAGGAGACCTTTCCAGTAGATGAACAAAAATTTAGGTGCTGTGGTTAGACTGAAAGGACATGCCCAAATAATACCCAAGGACCCTTAGTTAACGCATTTCATATAGTCTTCTCTCTCCAGAAAATTTATCAGAAAAAATCATAATCAATACCAACGATTTTCATCGGACCTTTCAAACTCCACATGGATTTTAATATAGAACTCATCATCTTAAATCCTATACGTCGACCAAGCAATTTAACAACTACCGCACGTTCCCATTGTTTATCCAATCTTCCTTTGAAAGTACTAGACAATTCAATTCCTACGTCCGTCTCACCTTCAACCAATGTGATGTCCCCCTCTTCAAACTCAACTAGTCCTTCCTCAAGCCATTTCAACTCTATATCCTCTTCCTCTTAAACTGGTTGCCCTATAATTGCTACATTATAGCTAGGTTTTGGGGGAGGAGGAGGATCCTCCTCTCGAGTATGTAAACGACCCTTTTCGGCGGCGTGACCATCATGGTTAAGGGTGTGACAGTCATCCCTAAGCATTTCAGAGCGTTTAAAGCTATCCATGACAATTCAGAGCGTTTAGTTTTTTAAGCTAAAAGCTTTTTTAATTGCCCCATTAGTATTTAATTTTACCTATCCTTCCCTCGGTTTAGTCCATCTAATAAGATGACCCATTGGCAATCCATAACCCTTTATAACTCGACTAGACACTACACTAACCTTATCAATCCAAGCCATATAGTCCATAACCACATTCTTTCCTGCCATAGGCCAATTAAAGTCTCCCACAAAAATACTCTTATTTCGCTAAAGCCGTAAGAACCAACATGACACTTCATAAATTGTAACCCACATCAAATAATAACTGGTTGCAAAGATTGGATCTCAACCAAGTCCCTGCATCCTACTCAAAAAACACATTATCAATCACCTTATAAAGAAAGCTAGTCCAAAATGATTTCACTCTAGATCCCAAACTGCATGCGTGATTGACTGTACTTAGCTACAGAAATTACAGCTATTATCTGTTGATATATGAACTCTTTATTGGTTAGTCAACAACTTACCTTTCCCCAAAAGTCAAATCTTCTTGACTGCTGAATGGGGATGATAATTAGGCATGTTAATTTTGGCCCTGCCTGGCCCATTAACATTCCTAATGATAATGGGTTTGGGTTGGGGCCAAGGTTGAGGTTGGGGCCGAGGTCGAGTGGCTCAGGTCTAACCCAAGAATTAGTATTCGAGGCCGAACTTAACCCGAAACTGATTGAGCCCAAGATACAAGTTCTGAACCTAAGCCCTGCCAAACTTAGGTAGCTTGATACCTGACTAAATTCAAATCTAATTATATTTTTATAATTTGAAATTTGAAAAATGACATCATTTTTTTCGAACTTTTGGATTCCTGTCAAAGTTGAACTGGTTAACTTGAGTTACAACACAATTTGAAACACAAAATTTTAAAAAAAAAGCTCGAGTCCAACTCGAATTTCCATCAAACCAAAGTAGGCCCATTAATTTCAGGTCGAATCCAACTGAACCTATAGACTTAACTTCCGAGCCTAATATTAAGTATTCAATTTTAGTTTCCACCATAGTCTTTGTGTCACGCCACACATCATCAACACTCCATCTTATAAAGTGTCAATAAAAAAAGTTACACCAAAGCAAAATTAGAACAAGAACACTTGAAAATTACATTGAAATAAAGAAAAAACCAATCACCCACCCCTTTAAAAAATAACACTAAAAAATAAATTTAGAAAGATCATATTAACAAATCTTGATATAACTTTTCTGCCATATATATCACACCCAACCTAAGAAGATTATGATCACCACCACAACAACCTCTAACTTTCAGATAATTTCCTCTTTGGCTTAGCTTCTTGCAGCATTAAAATCACATCCCTCATGGACGGTCGGTCTGCCGGATTCCGACTAGTACACAACAAAGCAATCCTAAGCATTTGCATCATTTCCTCCTTCACAAATGCAATGGAAGCTCCTGCATTCTTATCTAAAACATTATTTATACCATCTTTCACCTTAATCTTAGACCTCACCCAATCCACAATACTATTGCCATCCCCAAACTCGGACTCGACCGACCTTTTACCGCTTATGATCTCCATTAACACAACTCCAAAGCTATAAATATCACTCTTCTCATCAACTTGTAGGGTATAAGCATACTCTGCAAAGAAAGACAAAACCATCAACAACAATCATCATCAGGTTTAAGCTGAAAGCACGAGTAATTGGAAAGCAAAGTCAAACCACATTGAGTAGAAAGTATCTTAAGAAATTCTTTTGTAGAGTGGGCATTGTAAGATTCACCGATCTTTGAGAATGAATAATTACTTCCAATCCCATTTGCTTTAATAAAAGGAAAAAAAACAAAAGACAGAGAGATAAGAGAAGTTCATTGAAAATTACCTTACATAAGATTTTTATTATGTAATTTGATAATTTTATTTTAGAAATTATCATTAACACTTTTATAATATTGTTTATAATAATTTTTAAAATTAAAAATTTAAATAACTTATTTTTTAATTAGATCAGAGTTTAAATTGTTCAAATCTGAGCTTACCCGAATCTTAACTCTTCTAAGTATCGGGTAAGCTACTTAGAATAATTAGACATCAAATTCACCTGACCTATAATTCGGCCAATTGAAAATAACCAAATTTATATACATATTCTAAAAGTTGCTATACCTATAACCCTTAATGATTTGAATATAACATGAGAGAGGACATTGATTTGAAACAAAGGTGAACTACAAAAGAGAAAGATTAGGATGAAGAAAAAAATGGTTAATTAAATATCAAAATAATAAATAAAATTAAAACTGAAAATTAATTAAAAATTTTTAAAAATAAAAGAAGAAGATGACGAAATGAACTTACCTGGTGCAATGTAACCATAAGATCCAGCAATGACAGACATGGATTCATCACTTTGGATCAACTTAGCCACCCCAAAATCGGCCACTCTGGCCTCCATCTCACCGTCCAACAATATATTACTGGGCTTGAGATCACGGTGAACGATCACTGGGTCACAGTCATGGTGAAGATAACAAATCCCTTGAGCAACGCCTAGTACAATCTTGTATCTCGTAGCCCAATCAGCTACCAAATTCTCACCCTTATTTTTCCCATGCAATAAATCATCTAAATTCCCATTGGGCATGTACTCGTAGAGCAGCATCGTGCACTCCCTGTTGCTGCAACACCCTAACAATCTCACTATGTTCCTGTGCCTCACGTTCCCTAACACCTCCACTTCGGCTAAAACCCCTCTCCTCCGTCTGATGCTCTCCTTGTTCTTGCCCCACAGCTTCTTCACCGCTATGATCTCACCACCTGGCATCTCGACCTTGTACACTGTTCCCGTGGACCCCATCCCTATGATCTTATCAGTCATTGACAGGCACTCCAGCACATCATCAGCCGTAAAGTTCAGCCGTTGAAAAGAGGTTAATTTCCACGGTCCGATCTCGCGCTGGTCAACAAACCGACGGCTGTGATTTGCCCTGAAACATTTTGTTCCGGCGACGAGCACGACTAGTCCGACGGCGAAACCCGCCGCCATGATCCACACTATTGCCCCCGCCGTCTTCTTGGGCTGTTGTTGTTCACGTGGTTCAACTTCTAGGGGCTTCAGAGTGTCGGCGGCGCATGATTTTGTCAAAACGCCGCCGCATAAGCCGTCGTTGCCGGAGAACGATGAGGGGTGTAAGTTTGGGAATACGGAGCCGGATTTCGGGATAGGACCGGTTAAGAGATTGTATGACACATTGAAGGTTTCCAATGTGGTGCAGTTTTCGAAATTGGCGGGAATTGTGCCGGTGAGGAGGTTGTGGGAGAGGTCAACGGCGGTGATCGTCTGTAACGTCGATATCTCCCATGGGATTATTCCGGTGAGCGAATTGCTGCTCAGATTTAACGACAAGAGCTTCTCGCAGTGACCAATGTCCCAAGGAATGCTGCCGTTGAGAGAATTTCCTTGCAACTCGATCTTGTATACACTGTTGCAACCTATAAAGTCTGGAACTTCGCCTACAATTCTGCTCCAACTGGCTGAGAAAATCTGTAGATTCGGCGCACTCCAGATGTTTGATGGAAGAGTGGCGTCGAATGAGTTCTCCGAGATGTTGAGGTATTGAAGTTGTGGTGCATTCCCGAGGTCTGAAGGGATTGCGCCTGTTAGGTTGTTCTTGCTTATGTCCACGAAGGTTAGACTCTTAAGGAGGCCGAAACCGCCTGGAATTGTGCCATTAAGACGGTTGTTTTGGATTCTGAGCCTTGTCAGTGAGGTGCAGTTTGCTAGTGAAGGTGGGATTTTGTCGACGAAGTTGTTGGAGAAGAGTATGAGCTTGAAAAGCTTGTTTCCATGGCAAAGGTTTTGTGGGATTGGACCTGAAAGCGAGTTGGATGACACATCTAGCCATTGTAATTTCCCATTGGAGCCTAGCTTTTGTGGGAGAATTCCTGATAGTGAATTCTCCCACAGTGATAGCGTCTCAATATTTGGAAGCTCACCAATTCCTTGTGGTATTTCTCCTGTTAATTCATTTCTCATCAAGCTCAATCTGATTAGCTCTGTCAATGACGAGAAACCCTCTGGAATGGTTCCTGATAATCGATTATCTGACAAATCTAGATTCTTTAGAGCTTTTAAGTTGGTAAAACTTACTGGAATTTCTCCGGTTAACTGGTTCGTGAAAAGCAGTAAAGATTCAAGCTTTGTTAAGTTACCAAGTTCTGGAGGGAGCTCGCCGGAGAGGCTGCAATTTGAGATGTCCATGTACTGGAGATTGGTCAACAATGAGAACTCCTCTGGTAATCTGCCTGACAGCATAATGTTATATCCAATCTCCAATTGCTCGAGCTGGCTCATGAATCCTAATTGTGGTGGCAATGGGCCTTCAAGTTGATTTCCGGCCAAGTAAAGAAACTTCAATCTTGGGAATTTCCCATAAGTTGTCGGAATCTCTCCGTCGAAGTAACTCCCCCCTAAGTTAAGCTGCTCCAAAAAGCGTAGAAAGATCAAATCTTTGGGTAGTGGTCCAACAAAACTGTTGCTATAAGCACTGAAGTGTCTGAGGAACCTGAGCTTGGAAATCCCAGGTGGGAAAGTTGAATTGAAGAAGTTGTGGCTTACATCAAGAGTCCTAATGTCAGTTAGTTCAAAAATGGTTTGTGGAAATTGACCATCAAACGCGTTTCTGCTTAAATTCAAGTGGATTAAGCTCTTCAAGTCCCGGATTTCTGCAGGAATAACACCTGAAAGATTTCTTTGTGAGAGATCGAGTGATGTGACCTGAGCTGTTTTGGGGTTGCATTTGACACCAGACCATGAACACCAAATTGGTTCCTGTGAATCACTCTTGGAGAAGCTTGTAGTAGGGTCCCAATTCTGGAATGTGCCAAGTGGGTCTTGCAATGACAATTTCAGAGAAAGGAGAGCACGGAGTTGCAGAGGCAGAGCTTTATCAGAAAAAACTAACAGAGGTCTACAAAAGAAGAAGAAGAAGAAGTAGCATGTGAAGAGAGAATGATGTTTCATGTTTAATGGGATTCTGAGATTTTGGTTAGGGAAGTCAGGTGATGCTTTTCTTATTCTGATTTCTGACCTCAGAGAGTGTTTCCCTGGAGAAGGAAACTACTGATACTCTCTAGCTCCATCATCAGAACTTGCTCTTTATCAGTATTTCTCATTTGTCTGCTCTCTCCCACATACTTTTGGTTTACTTGGTTTGCTTTTCCCTTCTTTTTGTTCCACTTTCCATCATTCCTTGTCTCTCTCTTTTTTTTCCTTTGCCTACCAAAATTCTTTCTTTTTTTGTTCATAAACTTGATTTCAAGTAACAGTGTGACAATGGTCTCTCGCAGGATCCAAGAAAGTTGTTTCTATTTCTTTATATTCATCTCCAAACATTCACCATTATAGAGTTTCCAGGTGAACCTGAAAGGGACTAGGCTCCTGGACCACCATTACCATTTTCTTACCTCGGTTTAATCATTGGACAAAGCTTGTAATTGAGATGGTCAGTTCCATAACCGTTCTTATAGATTTTAAATTATGTAAACCACTTTCATTTGTAAATTGTGATCATTTCATCATCCTCTAGCTTCCTAAATAGGCTGGCTGCACAGGAATAGTACCAGAAAGAGAATAGTAATTCCTCAGAAACTATAACTATAAAATCCACCTGTCCTGCCCTTTTTTCACCTGGGGATCGTTAATTGTCGACGACTTGTCGCTAGATTTGAAAATTTAAAAAATATTGATTTTTAATTATTAGTTTTTAGAAAATTTCTTTTTAAATTTTAGTAAAAATAATAACGTAATAATAATATAAAATATAGAGTAATTAAATATCAATAATATAATAATTTAACTAAGTTTTTAAACTCGAGTAAAATTATATTTAAATTATTAGTTTAAATAATATTAGATTAATATATATGTGATGTTTATGACTTGCATATTTTATTATCATTTTAAAAATGAGCTTTTATGTAAAATTAAAAATTAGAATAAATTTTTTTAGAAATCTTAAAATTTTAAGTGATTTTTAAAAAAATTAATTACAAGAGGTATTTTTTTTAACCCTTGATAAATTAGTTATTTGAATATACTAATATTAATCTAAAATTCCTATGCCTACCAACTTAAAAATCTTAAAAACAAAATCTAGTTTTATAGTTTATTTATCTCTTTAAATCTATAAAAATTAATTGAATATATTATATAATTGCTTGGATTGAATCAAAAGAAAACATCAAGATGATCACTATTTACTTTGTCATTATTATTTTTTGTTAAACCATTCGGTATCTAACGCCACATAATCAACTAACTAATCCGGATACGAGCCAAATATGATCTTTTTTTAACAATAAAGTTCTTTCTCACAAGTTTTTAAAACGATTCTATTCTTAAAACTCGAACTCGAGATTTTACTTAAGGATAAAGGAGTCTGTGTAACTCGACCGCAACCGGCGAGTTTTACTTTGTTATTATTAATGTAGTGTAAAGCACTTTCTTAAGATAATGACAAATTATCAGGAGGCAGATAACGTTTTTAGTCCTTTTTTTTTATTGTAGAATATTGACTTAAGGAGTAAATCATTTGAATACCTCCACACAAAGTCTTTTCCCTAATTGCACTGTAATATATTAGACTCTTTTTTTCAAAATGTACCAATGGATTCCATTAATGGAGGTAGACCAATACAATGAGGGTCCTCGTTCATAATTTATAGGTACTACTGCCTGATCAGCAAGGGTAGGAACAGGTTGGGCTGAGTTGAGTTCGAGTTTTGCCTAAACTTAGACTCAAATAGGTTTGAGATAGTTGAGTTGTTACTTAGCTTGACCCAGTTTATTTTTTGTTTCTTAAAATTAAAAAATAGAGATCAATTTTTTTTTTAGTTGTCGGGTCTTGAGTCTCGAGGCTAAATGGTTCGAGCCCGAGCCTAGCTCTTGGTCAACTTTTTAAAAAAACTTAGGCTGGAGACTTAGCTCTTTGACTTTAAAAGCTTAGCTAGGTCAAGCTGGGTTAGGCTTGGGTTTAATTGTCAAGCTTACTACTAACTAATACACAAATACCAACAATTGAAAAATAGATCTGCTTGGTTGGTTTAATCATAAAAATTTTATATTGATGAATTTTTTGATTCAGTTATTAATTTTTAAGCTCAATTTTATCTTAACAAATTTTATTAATAAAAATCGGTCAATTTATTAATTAATTGAATTAATCGTTGGACATATATGCACATCAATATATAATATTTGCAACATATTCATGTCGATTGCATGTAGATTTGTCAAAAATAGTCTCTCTATTAAGTAGGGATAAGGTTATATATTATCGAACCTCCACAGAATTCAAATATCAGTGGGACTTCAACTGAGTAATGATGATGATAATACTGATTAAACCTGTAAATCTTAAACCTCTTATATTCGGTTTGATTTTTAAAAAAATATGATTAAAACTATAAATGGAATAAATTAATTTTACTAAATAAGTAATTTAATATATTTAGAAAATTATATTATTTTAATTTTGCTACTATAAAATAAAATTATTATAACGATGTATTAATTGAAAAATATTATAAATGTTTAATAATTTATTTAAAATTGTATTATTACGAATAGAAAAATAAAAAGACGAGAGCAAAGGGAAGAGTCGTAGATTATCTTTGAGAAGGACAGTTCCGTATTTAAAAAACTACAAGCAAAACTCTGAGCTCATCTGGTTTCTTTTGCAACAGAATTTATATAATTATAACCTTACTTTATATTAAATAAAGGAAAAGGAGTTTATTTTTGTCCTTTTTTTAATAAAACAGATAACAAACTAAAACCGAAAGCGTTTCTTTGGCGGTTAAAGTAAGGAATATCAAAACACTACATATTAAATATTCTTTTTCAATTATATTTTATTAAATTTTATCCGTATATTTATGTAGGGTCTATATAAATATATAGATAAAATTTAATAGAACATGATAAGAATACTATAACCGAAACAAAAGATTTGATCTTTTACATATTAGACTGAATCACAATTTAATAAAATATAGTTGTTATTCACAACGGATGAGTCTAAGTGGAATCTTTTAAATACCGGATTGATTAGTTTAACAGTGAAAATTTTGCATTGGTCAATTTTTTTGTTCGATTTTTAATTTTTTATATTAAATTGGTTTAATAATTTGTTGTTGTTTATTGATTAATCAACAAAATGATTTTCATTTATCGGCCTTTTTTTATTTAAATTTTAAATTTTTTGATAAATAAGAATAGTTTTTTCAAACATTTTTTAAATTATTAGATTTTATTCAATCTTTAACTAGTTTTATGATTTCTAATATTAATTGAACCTTTAAAACCTTAAACTTTTTATTTTATAGCTTGAAATATTGTACAAAATGTAAATTTGCAGTATTTAATTAAAGTTTGTACTCTTTACTTGAATTAATAAGTAAATAATAAAACACTATATTCCGAATTAGAAATTATAATATCGATAGAAATTTGACATTAAATTTTTTTATCTTATTTCTCCATGTTTAAAATTAAAATATTATAAAGTATAAATATTATAAAAATATTAAAATATTTACACAAATTAATAAAATAATTGAGTCATATATTCAATCCAACGTCGCTTTTTTTAAGACTTTTGAACATTTTCTGAATTTTTAACTTTTAAGGAATCTCATAAATTTAAAATATAATTATTTTTTATTTTATTTTTAATCTGGTGACGGGTGTCTGTCACCATATAGTCCAACAAGAGTGATGATGACGAAAGAAGAAGATGGAGAAGGCGTGCCCTTCGGATTTCACGCCGTGAATGGGATTTCCCTTTTTTGACGGTTTTGTCCTTCTACTTTTATCTAAAGACAAACCTATCCCCTCCAACTTTTATTTATTTATTATTTCTTTTTTTGATTCATATTAATTTATTTTTCTTTACTTTTTCTTATGTCTTTTTGTGTTGAATATTCCTCCCCTTTTAATTTTTTCTTTTTTTTCTAGTTATTCAATGATAAAATATGGCACTAGATTGAGCTAACTTGGAGGAGGGTCGTTTCTAATATTTTATAGACTCCGGATAAAGTAAAAAAAATTATTTTTACCTATTTTTAAGCTTTTAAAAAGAATAAAAATAAGTAAAATATAAATTTTTTAATTATTTTTTATGAGATTAAGATATACCTTATTTTGATTCATTTTATTTCTTATAAGGATAAAAATATGTAATATTTTATCATTTATAATGATAGGTTCTGGGTAAGTGCCCGTCATGTCTTTGCCTAGCACAGGCCTTGACTTCGAGCCTAACATGAAAATTTATGTTCGGATTTAAGCTTGACTTAAAACTCGATTGGATTCAAATTAAATTTAAATACTTTTTAATTTATTCAATTTAGATTTAAAGTTAAAATCTAAAAATTAGTATGAACATAACCAATTAGATCTAAATACATTAAATTTGAGTCGGATTGAACCTACTCAAACAAAATTCACTCTCACGAAACGAATATTATTCTCCAAGCTTAGTGACATAATAACAAAGATGACATCTTGACCCACAAGAAGCTAACGTCCAAAATCAAAGGCATGTGAGTGGGGTTAATCTATAGCCGATAGGTGACCCTTTTGTTACATCTTTGTTTGATAGATGCCATGGAACAACAGCGATGTTCCAAGTGTTGCAGTCTGAGCCTGAAGTGCAGTGTACGAACTTGAAAGGCCTTTAATGGTTGGTCTGATTAGGTATGAAAGATAAGCTACGTACTTGTAATAACCAAGTACTGTTGCCGAGTTGCATGACATCCACATATTCACAGGCGATCCTGTTCCTCTTTTTAGCTTCCAAGATGTGCCCACAGATAATGCAGAAGAAACCATTGGGTAGCTAACAATGTTCTAAACAAGCTTCATGACACAGACAAAGATTGATCCAATATGATGGCATAGAAAGTTGCAAAAAGCTACCATTAGGGTTGGCAATTAAAATCCGATCTGGTCTGAAGTCAACAAGATTAACTAATTATAATTGATTGGACTTTAAGTTAGATTTGAGTTTGAAAATTAGCTCAAAACAGAACGAATAATCTGAATTTTTTTCATTAAAATGACATTGATATGATGTAATTGATCAAAATGACATTATTTTAATATACAAATTTAAAAAACTTAACAGTAAAACGACGTTATTTTGATTAATTACACAAAAATAATGTTGTGATTAAAACTATTTGACTTAAGGCTCATAAAAATTTAGAATAGTTTTAAGTTGTAGGTAATAGATCAAATTAATGTACTTTTTAATAGTATTTGACTTGAACCCGATATTAGTAACTGATATGAATTATTCAGAAGATGCGATATATCAATTAGTACGTATATTTAGTAATTTATTTATTTTTTAAATGAAATTTTTTTAAAAAAAAGAGATTAAGAGATTCACGACATTAGTGAATGAGTGATTGAGGACTTGAACAAACCCCACAAAAACAGTAGATTGAAACAATAGAATATTAAAGTTAAAAGAAGATTGGATGCAAGACATAAAAAGGGTTCATGTTAGACTTCACAGTCATCTTTTTTCTTTTATTTTTCAATTCCCATTATGACATATATCTAATCCTTTGTTAGTGGAGAACACCATAATTAGGGTTTGAAGGTGAATGAAATAGAGCATGTGAGTCGCATCTTATAGTCCAAGACTTGAAAGGTACACTTAATAAATCAACTAGCCTTACTTTTGACATATTCTACTAAGATGCTCTTCAACGGTTGTTATAAGTAATATTTAGAAAAACATTCCTCTATCTCATATCTTTGACTCTGCCATCCTCAATCAATAATAATAATAATAAACTAAATTACCGAGAAGAAAATATCTAACATCAACCCTATTAAGTTACGGGTTACAGTTGTATAAATTACAATTCCATGTAAATTGATCGAGAAGTAAAAAGTATCGAATTTATTAACGTTTATTTGTTCACTCTTTTCATTTTATTTTGACCCGTTAATTTGTTAAATAATTTGTTTTAGTCATGTGATTAATGTTTGGACTCATTAATGTTATTTTATTTTGAATAATTGATTTATTGAATAACTTATTTTAAATACTTAATTGACTTAATTAAATATATATGATAATTTATCTAATAAGAACTCAAAAAGTATCGATTAGATGCCATTTTGTTTCAATGATTAACAGCTGCAAAATTTAACAAGCTTTTTGGTGATTTGGAATACATGTGAACAAGAATCACACATTTGAAAGGATTGAAGCAAAGAAACAAAAGCTGGTTTCAATGAAGGGTCCCATGATCATCATTAAGTCTCATGTTCTCCCACTTGTTTTTAAACGTAGATTGCGAGAAACTAAGAACAGACAACATGAAAAAAGGAAAAGAAAAAAGAGAATTAGACATCCCAAATGATTTAGACCTTCCAAAGTGAAACAAAAAAACAAAACAAAAAACAAAGCAATAGATATAGAAAGTAAGGGTTAAGAACCAAAGATTAAGAAGAAGGGTATGTGAGAATTTCCACAGTTCTTATCTTTTGTGCATGATTGTGATATTTTCAGAGAAAAGGACGGTGTGAAAAAATAGCTCTTATGAACGTTGGGATGCTTCTTCCATGCTCTAAGTGCATGACATAGAGGCTTCAATACCAACTTAAATTGAGCACAACTTGCTTGGTGCTACTTATTTCTTACATGAACAACCAAAAAACAGAAAAGGGTCATTCGGATTTTTCTTATAACGGTAAATTTCATAGTTGTTATCTTTCGAATATGTGAATTAGATAAATTGTTGATTTTGTATTAAGATTCATAAATTTTGTATCTTGAATATACTTTTCAATAAGAGAATGATTCAAAATTAAATGATATTACTTTATTTAATTAATATTTGTATTTTTTAAACATATTTATACTTTAAATGTTAAGGCGATATCCACTTTGTTAAGCATGTAAAGGTTTTGTTCTTATGTTTATGGAGATGAAAGAAAATAAAGGAATTGGCGGTGAGAAAGAAAAAGTCATCATCTCATCAACGTTAACAGAGAGATTAACCCATTATCTTTATATACTCACCCTTTTGTTCTAAAACCTTTTCATGGATGTTACTTCACTAATCAACATCCACATGGTATCCAAACTCTGAGGTTTTATTCCACTAGGAACTCAACCTCTTACACTAAGCTAAAACAAAAATACCATTTTTCTGTTTGTTGGATCCTTGTCTAAACTCCAATAATACCCTAGTCTGTATCTAAATCATAAGCTCCAAACTTTTACCTTTCCCTTTACACCTTACTTTTACCAAGCCTTCAAAGCTTATAATTACCAAGTGCTTCTCTTTTTAGTAACAATAAGAGTAGCTGGGTGGGTCTCCTTTGAATCATCACCTTTGTTCTTTGTTCTTGTTTCTGCTACTGTAGAATTTCTACCAAACTGAACCTTTCCTTTCTTACTGTCATTAAATTTCAAAATTTGACAGGAGAGATCAATGATGAACTTGGTTACTTTTTTACAACAAGAATGGGGCCATTAAGTATGACCTTCATAATGATCATTATGGCTGCTTA
>JAOSBN010000006.1:39605361-39634932 GCA_027563595.1 Erythroxylum suave | reverse complement strand
TAATTTAATTGATATATTTATTATCTAATTTCCATTAATTATTTTATTAATAATTAATTGTAGTTATTAGATCGGTTCTTTTTGAATAATTAAATTATATGTCCAAAATAATTTTATGATCCTACCACAAATCTTCCGTGACTAGAATTATTTTTTTTATTTAAATTCAAGTATAATTTATTTATTATTATTGCAATAAATTTCTAATTGGTGACACAAAGTCGCCATAAATTATATATGGGAACCAGGCCAACACTATTCCTTCAAATTCTAGGCAATATATGTCACCAAACCAATCTCCACCCACTTCTACTTCTACATATGATTATGTATGCCACCCAAATCTTGTCCAACCATTTCAGTTTTCATGTGACCGACATCATGCACCATTAAATCAAATTTCCCATGATCCTACTCCCAACTCTCCACAATCATCTAATCTCGATCCATCTTGTCATCCGTCAAATGATTTGGTCAACACTTACAATCTTGTCAAGCCACTTTTCTGAAACAGCTGCTATTTAACTTCCTTTAGATTTAAAGTCTAATTTGAATTTACATTCAACACCAGATTCATCCATTCATCCCACACCCGCCAATTCCTCACAACCCACACCACCTAAACGTACCCATTCCATGCTTCTTCGACCTAACCCCAAACTAAAGAAAAGAGTTTATTTGACCATTGTTTCCCCTTCTTCCAGTATACCTTCTAAACCTAATTCTTTCTCTCAAGCCTATAAAGACCTGCATGGAAAGAATCCGTGGAACATGAGTTTCAAGCTCTTCAACGAAACCAAACTTAGGACCTTGTGCCTTGCCCTCCAAATACCAACATTTTCTGTAATAGATGGATTTTTAAAGTCAAGCGAAAGGCGGATGAGATTATGGAATGATTGAAAGCACGATTGGTTGCAAGAGGTTATACTCAGGAATATGGGTTAGATTTCACTGACACTTTCAGTCCTATAATGGAGCCTATGACAATCTAATTTGTTCTCAATATAGCAGTATCAAGGGGCTAGTCTCTCAGAAAATTAGATGCTAGTAATGCTTTCCTGAATGGTGAACTGAATGAAACTATATACATGGTGAAACCACAAGGCTTTATTGATCCCTCACATCCTTATCACATCTGCAAATTACAGAAATCGTTATATGGGCTCAAACAGGCACCACATGTATGGTATCAATGACTAAGCAACTTTTTAACCGCTATTGGTTTTGTTAGTTCTCATGCAAATTCTTCACTGTTCATTTTTAATGCAGGTGTCAACTTGTGTTTTATCTTAGTCCACGTTGATGATTTGATCATCACTGGCAATAATGCTCACCTTGTTTCATCTATTATTTCTCAATTATCACAAGAATTTTCCTTACATGACCTAGGCAATCTTCATCATTTTCTGGGCGTAGAAGTGCTACCTCATTCTCATGGTTTGCTATTATCTCAGAAAAATTATATTTATTCTGTTTTGGAAAACATGGGGATGATCAATTGTAAATCGAGTTCTACACCGATGGTTACTAGTTCTATTTTGTCCAAATTACAAGGTACTCCTTTTTCGCAGGGTGATGATACCATGTATCATTAAAGTTATGGTAGCTTACAATACATTACTCTCACCTATCCAAGCATTTCTTTTGTTGTAAATAAGTTATGTCAGTTTCTTCATGAGCCTACTTCAACTCATTGCAAGCTCTCAAACATTTACTTAGATACTTACAGGGTACAATAATAATGTCATCATTGATTTCTCGTGGAGCCATATATAAATTAACTGTTTTCAGGGATGCAGATTGGGCAGGTTGTCCTTATGATCGTCGATCGATTGGAGAATTTTTAATTTTTCTTGGCAATAATTTGTTAGCTTGGAAGTCTGCCAAGCAATGTACGGTGGCTCGATCCTCTAACAAATATGAATTCAAAATGGTTACAAATGCTTGTGTTGAGGTTAAGTGGTGAATTACATGTGACTCTTACTGCTCTTCCTCATATTTGGTGTGACAATATTGGTGTGGTTTTCTTATTCTCCAATCTTGTGTTTCATGCTCACACTAGATATGTGGAAATTGACTTTCACTTTGTTCGTGATCTTATTGCTAAAAAAGAAGTTAGTGTTGGAATTTTGTCTTCATCTTATCAACTTGCTGATATCTTAACTAAGCCTCTCTCCAAGCAACGTTGGGTTTAGATTGTTCAAACAGTTCTTCTTCTCATCCTTCAGTTTGTGTGGGGCGTATTATATAATATTTGTTAGTTAAGATAATTAATTTGATTAAGATTAGATTTTATTCTTTTTTTTTTGAAAGGGATTAGATTTTATTCTTTGTATCTTTATCACTTGTATATATATATGACTTGTATGATCATCATCACCGTTGATATCTTAACTAAACCCAACGTGAAACCCGTTTAACTTAGAAGGTTTAGATCGGACAAAAATTGTCATCCCTATTAACATTTCAGCCGCTAAGAATCCAAAAATGAATTTTTATAAACTAACGTAGAAGAAAGGAGTAGCCTTCTGGACCTCTTTAACTTCTAAACTACACATGAATTGCCCAACAAGTAAAAATATCGAGTACCGACAAGACACTCTATCTTTATAAATATCGAAAAGAAATACTGAAATTGACCTTAAAATTGATTTATATGCATTGAAAAATACATTTATTTTTTAATTATACTAATTATTTCAAGGTGGTCCAATAGCAATCTTACATTGTAGTGATCTCCAACGCTTGGCAGGTGGCAGCCATGAACGGAACATAAAAACTCTGCAAGAGTTTGGTTTGTCATTTGTTCTATCCTATGATCCTATCCATATAAAACAGTTATCGTGAGTGTGAATCGAGCTATTGGATATTTAATGTCTCCCAGAATCTTTTTCGAAAACAAGTCTCCCAGAATCTTGTGACAGAGAAAGTACGAAACACGGAACTAGCAGCATTTTCTGTATTACAGAACCATAACACCCAACGTAACGTAAGTTCAGAAGAAGACTGAGATTATGTTCGGTGGTGGTGGCGGAGGAAACACCCTTTTGAAGGTTGTTGGTCGGACGGTGGCGAGAGCTGGTGTCACCAACTTACAGGAACCGATATCTTCTAATTGTGTAGCAGCTACTTCACCGAGGTCAACGCATAAGCCAAGTTCCAACAACAACAATCTTAGTCTATGTCATGATCCTGATTCTGGGTCGTCTCCATTTTCTGCTTCTGGTGTACCTGTGTCTGGATATTCCAGGGGACCAAACCTCAGTCACTGGTCTTCTGTTGGTTATGGCGGCGGTTCTTGTTCTGATGAATATGAGTGGGCTTCTGAGGCTGGAGATGGGTTGGTGGACGATTTTTATCTGGAACCTGCTCCTTCTGCAGAGGAGGTTCATGATGCTGTTTCTGCTCTTCAAATGTAAAGGAATTTCAATCGTTTTCTTCATTTCTTCTTTGGATTTACTGATATAGGTGTCATCATGCTATTATTTACTTATTTTTCGTCATCTCAAGCCAGCTAGTTTATCCAGTAATCCTGGAACTGCTGGAATATTATCAGTTTCTGAAAACATAGATTTATGCTTAGCTGTGAAAATTTGTTACAGGGTCATAAAGGATAAGTTTGCCAATGAGTTGGAGAAGGATACAGAAGAACAAAACTCAATTCCTACTGCAGAATCGGAGTTAGATTGGACAGAGCCCTCCATCTATATGTACAGTTCAAGAGCACCGACTCCTTATGGACCGAGTCGAGTTTATGACGCCTTCCGTATGTTACAGACTGATCCATCCGTGCAGGTGCCTGAGATTATAACTCCATGGCTTAGAATGTATAGGTTTTAAAACTCATATATACCTGAAACCATTTCTGGTGCAGCAAATGGTGATTTCACTGTCATCTGATAAAGCTGTTTGGGATGCCATTTTGAACAATGAGATGGTCCGAGTACTGAGAAACACCTACCATGCAGGTTTGTGAAAAATTTCTGAAGGATTTTCATTAGTATTCATAAAAGTAACAAAAATTTTCCAGCTGACCCACATCTTCTTTCTGTATTAAGATGAAGCTGGTCGACCAAATTCTGAAAGTTCATCCAATCCTGCAATGGGTGCGATTGAGTGGATATTTGAGAACACAAAGGCCAGAGTCATGGAGGTTGCAGAGAAGATGCTGCAGCTGGTGAACCAGTTGTTTAAGCCTAATGATAAGAAGATTAAAGAAGGAAGCACCACTGATCCATTCGAGGAAAAGCTTAGATCCTCCTTCATGCTGTGTGTAATGGTCCTGCTGATTGTGGCGGTGACTCGAGGCCAAGAGGCTTGACCATAATTCGACGACATGACATGACAGTCAATTATCATTCAATGGATACTTTTCAAAATAAAAATTATCATTCATGGATACTTCCTAAGTCTTCAGTTCTAACCTTACGTATGCTTCTGAGGAACCTTTTGTGCATATTGGTTGACTCTGCTAAAGAAGATGGAATTCTTGCTGATCCACGTGATCTCAGACCTTATCCATATAAATAATAATAATAATTCTTACAATTATATATTAATTAAAAAAACTAATCTATCAAATCAATATTCGTTTTTAATTTGAATTAGAAATTTCGTGTACAAAACATATATAAACGGTCATTAACTACATATGTATCTAATCATATATGTATTTAAGTATGTAATACAATAAACCTATTACAAAAAACATTATTTATTACAATAAAGAAATCAAAATAAAATAAGGAAATAAAAATGGAAAATTTGAAATGTAAACTCTAAAAACATATCTATCCATAGCACCAGTAATAAGTACTATATGATTCAGATCTTTAGCGAGTCTATTGATAGAGATCAATCGTTTTTCCCCGATGCTAATGTTCTCTTTTTTTCATTTTAGTTATTAACCCGAGATTGAAGAAAATTAAAGATATAATTCAATATCTGACCGACAATTAGTCAAATGTACTCAGAATTAATTACAACAATTAGTCAGTCAGCAACAAGAATAATCATTAGAAAGCAAAAAACCATACGAGCACAACCACACATCTAAATAAACAGAAAATGACCCAACCAAAAAAAAGGTAAATTGACAGAATCTGATGTTGTCCTTGTAACAATTTTTTATACAAAACATAAATCGAAAATTGTCCAAAATTGTCAAATTAAGGAAATTAATTATAGATATGTTGAGTGATATTAGAAATTAAAGGCAACACAGATTAAAATCAAGTAACTGGTTAAGATCAGAATTAACTTCGAAGCAAAAATATACACCGAGACAAATTTTGAGTGATCAGCACCACCAAGAAAAGAAAATTCCTAGTCTAAAATCAGGAAAACCATCCTCCTGTGTCATTAAAAAAATTACGGGCAGACTGGCAAATATCCTCTTTCACAGGGTCCAGAAAGGCAGTGACACCACAAATACCTTGCAAAGACTCCTTTTCATCTCAGAACTAAAAAAATCCTGACCAAACTTTCAGATAGGCATGTTAGCGCATAAATTTGAACATGACAAAATGCAATAGAATCATCAGTCAATATAATCAGGGATTTGAATTCTTCACCAGCACCACCCTGAACCACCATAATGACGTAAGAAATATTAAAATTTAAGGTGCAATTTGGCGGACACGTCCAGCTTAATCTACATAAAAAGTGCAAGTCAACTCTGATGCCAGGAAAAAAAAATGCAAGAAAACACTTGGGAGCTGGGGACGGTGAAATACTGAGAAACAAAAGTCGGTAGTAAACCCTCCATAATGGGGAACTTATGCTAAGCTTCTGAAAGAGTAATGACCATGTAATCCCTCACCATAACCAGCTATCAAGGCAGGTTAAATGCTTAAATAGCAAGCCTCAAATGAGCCATAATCATAACAACAAAATTAAAATATTCCAACTGAAAGTGAATGGTGACTGTTGCAACATTTTATAGTTGAAAACAAGTATAATTAGACCCAAGGTATGGTTCATGTTCTGCTACCTGCCACACAAAAGCTTAGGGAGAAATCAGACATCAGAATACCATCAACTCATAAAGAATAACAACAAACAAAAGAGTCAAGAAAGCCATACAAGAGCTTCTTCCACATACCCAAATTACCTTCACACTAAGGCATAGTCACCTTGAGAAAATGATTTGAGAAAGCTGACCCAGAGAAGCTTCGAGCATCACTACTATAACATGGTTAACTGGATATTATATAAGAAATACACAACCAATATGAGGTAAAGTACAACGAGTTAAACAACCCAAGATTTTGAATATCATAAACAGTTATTTTAGAAAGTCCAAATGAGACAATGAAAGGGATGATTAGCAATAACAGACCACATAGGCAGCACAAGCATCCAGAAGTAAATGAAATTATCTCCTACAAAACAGACAACAAAATCAATAATAATAAGCTGTGACTTGCGTCTCCAAGATGCCTTTGCCTGAACAGAACTTCAAGACGTCATGTCTGCAAATGTCATAACAGTACAGCAAGGTTAAAGATGTGAGTCCCAAACTTCCAACAAAGTCATGGCAAGAGGTAAGAAATCAGGTTGCTCCAAGAAACATCAGGCCTGTAAAAATTAGTCCATAATGGTAAACAAAAAGGGTTAAGAGACATAAGAATAGAATGATAAAAGAAAATGTGGTTATTAGGGCATGGTTCTAAACGATTAATATGGCACTAAAAATTTACAATGTGGAACCGAATAACTCCAAAGATGCTTTGCCCCAAACATAGATGAGAAAATGTAAACAAAATTAATCAACCTAAAGATGTCCATTACTAGGAATGGCACAACATAAAAAGAAGGATTACAAGTGTAAATTCAATGTAAAGCCTACTGCATATAAAGAAGCGGACTTATAAAATTGCAATAAGATTCCCCATCTTCCCTCAAACTACCATTGGACATACAAAGAATCAGATAAAACTGCCCGATAAAATACAAAGATGGCAAGCTAAGATAAACATTATATACTAATTTTAAAGTTCCTGAAGCAATATTCAGGGTATTACTGAGAATAAGCTCCATTTCAACAAAGGTAGATGTCTTGTAAATGAGAAAATGAAAACAAAAATAATTAACCTAAAAATGTCCATTACTAGGAATGGTGCAACATAAAAACTACGAGTATAAAATGTAAATTGAATGCAATGCCTACTGCATATAAAGAAGTGGTTTTTTATGCAGTGGATGCATACAATTGCAGTAACATTCATCATCTCCCCTTAAAATATCCTAGGACATACAAATAATCAGATAAAACTGCACAATAAAATACAAAGACGGAAGCTAAGATATATGTTAGATACTAATTTTCAAGTTCCTGAAGCAATATTCACAGTATTACTGAGAATAAGCTCCATTTCAACAAAGGTAGATGTCTTGCAGGATTTAAGTTAAACGAATATTCAGTAAGAAAGAAGTCCCAAAGAAGGGATGAAGTCCAAAAACTATCTTTCAGCATGCGCCCTGTCCTTCTAGTAGCATACGAGTCTATTAAATGTAATATGCAACTAAAATAAGTATGTCAACTAAGCATATAACCACAAATAAAACAAAATAAACAAATGTACATGTTTCTGTACCTTCAACCAAAAGATAGTCCCACTAGACGGCAGGTCATTTCATTTCAGACATGAACTTCTCATACTCAGAATCTGCACCATGGGTTACTTTCTCTGCACTTGAAGGCGGAGGGGCAACAGTTGGATTGGAGGCCCAAGGCACGTTAGCCATGCTCTGTGAATAGTCATTGGTTGGGACGGGGGCAGGAGGCGGAGGAGGAACTGCACTGTAATAAGATGAATAACCAAGAGAACCTGTTGGATAAGCAGTTGGAGCAGCACTCGATGGATTTGGAACTACAGAATTTGCATAGACATTTGATGACACAGGTGCAGTAGAAGTGCTATTTTCAGTTTGTACTCCTGGTGGGTAGCTTTGTTGGGATTCGCCTGAAGAGACAGTCTGAGTTGGAGTACCTGATGGATTTGCCTGTAATGTTGGAGGATATGGCACAGTATAAGGAGGCATAGGCTGACCAGGGACTGGAGGATACATGGCTGATCCCGGAGGAGGAGGAGGCGGAGGAGGGGCATAAGGAGCATAAGGAGGTGGAACTGGTGGTCCCCAAGGAACTGGAGTCCCAGTATAGCCTGAAGGGGCACCTGCATAACTAGTAGGTGGCATGCTTGGAAGAGGACCACCGGGGATAAATTGTTGCGATGGGTAAGTGCCAACAGGCTGAGTTGAAACTGGGTAACTGGGAATTGTTGATGCAGGAGGAGCTGGAGGAACAGCGGGTGGTGGAGGCTTGCCTGCAACTCTTACAGCTATAGTTCGACCCTCTAAACGGTACCCATTCATGCTTGCTATGGCATTATTAGCCATTTGTACATCACGATATTTCACAAAACCATATCCTTTGCTCAATCCAGTGACTCGGTCCTTAATAACCTTAGCCATTACAATTTCACCAAAAGGTGTAAACAAACCAATCAAACCATCATCCTCAAGATTGGGTGGCAAATAACCAATATACAAATTCGTATCATCGTACTCCTTCATAGAGGGTTTAGCTCCATTCATTCCTGATCCTGCTTGATTTGCACTACCAAGACCACCTGTATTGCTTGCCCAGGGAGGATTGGTTCCAGAACCACTTGAACCCAAAGCCAAGGTTGAACTTTGCTTAGTTGCCGATTCAGGCATTGTCCCTCCCAACTCTGCCAAAAAGTTCTGATACTCATCATCCATTTTCTTCCCTGTGGTGCCCTTCACTGGACAATCAATAGTTGGATGTCCCCCATCACCACAAATCTTACATAGCACATCACTCTTGAATGTAGCAGTACGTGAAGGACAAGCATACTGCCTGTGTCCTGGCTCACCACAAAGCCTGCAAAACTCTTCATCCCTGATTGTCCCATTCAAAGCAGCAAGCTCCCTAAGTTGCTGTCTCTTATGCTCATTCAAGACCTCATCAACAGGCTGCAACAACTTCTCAACCATTCCGGCAGCAGCATCAAGAGCCTCTTGGGTTTCAGCTTCAACCAAAACATGCAAATCCTCATTCTCTGATGGGTCTGGCTTCAAATCCCTCTTTTGCTGCAACCTACCTTCCTTTATTGACCCTTTACCACGAATTACAATCTTTGCTCCAGTCTCTCTCTCCATTCTCTTTTGCGTATTCCCTCTCGGTCCAATAATCAACCCAATAAAATTATACCCAGGATACTCCTTCATAGGTATATATAGCTTCTTATGAAGCTTTGGCGGCCTATAATCAGCAGGCGGCTTGAAAGCCGGATTCTTCTTAATAATCTGAGATATGATTTCTTGCCTTTCTTTATTCAATCTTTCTCTAGCTCTATACTCTCTAGTATTAATCCTAATCCCCATATTATCGTAAATTGGTTCAGGAGACGGAGACCTCGCTCCTTCAGGCCGATCATCAAGAGGCATACCAGATTGCAACAATCTACTAATCTCAAGCAGCCGAGCATTCAAAGCCTGAATTTCTGGGTCAAACTCAATACCTCCAGTGAAATCCTTCATAAAATCAGGAAGTTGAATAACAGGTTTCGGCTCTTCATCAGCCCACCTCGATTTCCTTTTTCTCTTTCCCGTGCCAGAGTCACTATTCCCGTCTCCATCCGCCGACTGATTGTTACCAGAATCCCCCGGTTGTTCCCAACGACTCCTTCGCTTGCGCCGACTAGTGGTCTCCTCTTCTCCTCCGGACTGATCCCTATCGCCGCTGTTGGTGTTCGTGAAACCATTTTCAGACAACAGAGGCCTCGGAATTTCCGGCTTCGGAGTGGATTCCACGATCTGGCGATCGTAGCCGTTTTGAGGCTCGTCTTGGAAACCGTCAGTAGGATTCAGGGTTTTGTCGGGGTTTTGGGGATCGGCGATTTGATGGTCCTCCAGTGGCCGGGGAGGATGAATCTGGTCCCCGCCATCGAATGATTCATGTGGTGGAGGAGGAGGATAAAGAGAGGGATCTAGGGTTTGAGCTTGGGGGATTGAAGTTGAGTCCATAGATTTGAAGAACGCTTCTAGGGTTGCAGAGAAGAAACTAGTTTGACTGAACGAAGTGCGTGTGAATTGCACGATCTTTCAATTATAGAACTATTTATATACTTGCGTATACAAGTGGAGAGCGGTTAAGCAGTCCCTTGTGAAAGCGGATTTGGACTCTGGTTGGGATCTGGGGCTTTATGGACCGAATCTTTTATACAGGCGGGTAAAAATAAATATATTAAAATTCAGAAATACTAATTTAAATTTATTATTTAATTACAATTTAGGGGGTGTTTGGTTTATAGAAGGAAATGAAAATAAATATAGGGGGAATGAGAATGGATATAATTATTATAATTATGATGGTTGATTAAGATAAAGAAATGATTACTATTACTATTACTATTGATAATAGTTAGTTTGTAAAAAATATTGTAATTAAATAATTACAAAATAAATTATATTTTAATTAATAAATGAATTATATTTTAATTAATTACAATACTTTAATTAATAAATAAATTATATTTTAATTAATTATATTACAATTAAATAATAATAATATTTTAATTAATGCATAGTTATATTTTAATTAGTTATATTCTAATTAATAATAATATTTTAATTAGATATAATGTAATTAATTAAGTAATAATAATAATTTAATTAATTAATTACAATATTCCAATTAATGAATAATAATTTTTTAATTAATAAATAGTTATATTTTAATTAGTTATATTCTAATTAATAATAATATTTTAATTAGATATAATGTAATTAATTAAGTAATAATAATAATTTAATTAATTAATTACAATATTCCAATTAATGAATAATAATTTTTTAATTAATGAATAGTTATATTTTAATTGATAATAATATTTTGATTAAATATAATGTAATGTAATTAAATAATAATAATATTGTAATTAATTAATTAATAATTATATTTTAATTAATTAATTAATTACAATACTTTAATTAATTATAGTGTAATTAATTATTTAATTGATTTCACCATAAATTTGATTATTGAAATTAAAGCTTTACTTATGAAGTTATTTGGCTCATAATTATATCTTTTATCTACCATCTATATATAAAAAATTTAAAAACATATTAATTACTTTCATCCTTCTCTTACATTCCTCTAGATTACGAGAGAAATGGAGGATTGTCCAAAACTAATAAATGAAATTCTTAGGTCTTCGATGATAGATTCATACCAAACATCAATTTTCATTCCATACCTCCCAAACAAGCACCCCTTTATTAGTTTGCCGAATAAATTATTTAAAATATGTAATTAATTAATTAATTTGTGAATATATATTTTATATTTATGAAAATTATATATAATTTTTACCATATTTACGAAAATATATATAATATTTAATATATATTTGAGTAAAACGATATTATTTTATTTAAAATTACATCATTTTTATTTTTAATTTAAAAAATAAAAAGTTTAAATATATTATTAAACTTTTTTCGAGTTGTCATGTTATTGTTATTATTTTATCAGTTTAAATATACTAAATAATAATTTTTATTTTATTATAAAATGGATTTTCAATCTTTTTTAATGTGCATTTAAATCTTTCAATATATACAATAATTCTTAGTTATACTAATCAAAGTATAAATTAGACTAAATGATATTTAATAAATTTCAAAATTGGAACTTTTGCTAAGAATATATCTTTTCTTTATTTTATTGGTTTTATTACCCTTCAATTTTATATTATATAACTTGTAAATATGTTACCAATTATATATTTTGATAAAAAAAGGATAAGTAAAGAACTCTTAATTTAAAATTAGATATGACATATATAATCAATTATCAAAAAATCTAACAAGTCACAGTTTTAACATTAAAAATTTCAACCATCTAACTTTTCAATTTGTTTTTTAACTTTTTTTATTAATTTATTTTAATAACTTTTGTTATTAAAATCGATCAATTTGTTAATTAATTAGTCTATTTAGTAAATTAATAAGCTTTTAAAAATAAAATTAATTAATTAATTTTTATTTAACAAAATTTTTTAATTAAACTTCAAGTTATTTAAAATTTTTTAATTTTATTTAATCTTTAACTAATTTTATTATATTTCAATTCCGGTTAAATTCCAGTCATTGTATATAATCAATTTGGTAAAATCTAAAATAATTAAAATTAATCAAAATTTAAATCAAATTTAGTCTTAACACATGAACATGAAACAACTCAAACTAAGGGACCAAAACAAATTCTGCGACTAATCAATCAACTCACTGCAGATCCATCGATAGGATTACGAACAACAAATCGTCTTCTTCGTTTCACATGCTTGGCCGGAACAGAACTCCACGAACCGCACCCATCAAGCACAGCTGTTAGCCTATAAGGTGGCACATCGGTAGCCAGCCACCGCTCCACTTGGAAGATGGTCTGAGTGCACTCAGTGTGCGGACCTGTAGAGGTTACCTCCACGTAGTTACAGTACCAACCGTGGTGTGATCCTGATCCGTCAGAAGTCAGGTTGAGGCGGCAAATGGGTGCTCCGATGCAAGGACCACGGCCACTAAAGATATCGAGGTTACCACGTTCGAAGTAGTTGTGTTTAGGCTCCATTAGACCCCATAACTTGAGGTCTGGGATCCATACCGATCGACCATACGAGTCTCCGACGGTGACACTGATGGTCGAGTCTGTTCCTCCTTTGAGCACCGACCCAGTCCTCACGTAGAGGGCATAGACACACACGTTATCCTGCAACACCAAAAACCAGTCAAGAATCTCACACAAGTGACGCAGAACTGAGGATCTGCAGATACCTACCTCGTCGTTAAGAGCAGATGCAGTGAAAAAGATTGAAATCAAGAGGAGCAACGAGAAGTGGAGATACTCCATTGTTGAATCATGAACAAACCCTTTAACTCTTATGGCTTATATATACTACTAGTGACTACCATCTCTTTCGACTTGACCATTTCCATGCATGCAAAGAGGGCTACAGCTTTCCATTATTAGGGAAGTAAGTGTACGAGTATGTAGTATTCCGTTAAACAAACTTGGAATACTCACACGTGTTGAAGCAAGTTCTTTAATGGTGGTTGTACTAGGACTGTACGAGGTCTTCTTACGTCCGAAGTTGAGATGAGCTAAGGCTAAGTTTCACCTTTCAAGAGGTACGAACAGTTCTGAGTTTCTGGGCATTCTCAATGACAAAGCTTTGAATGTTGCAAGCATGATTGCAAGCTTGTGTGGACAGGATCTTTTATTTTTCATTCATTGTTGCTTAATTTCTTATAAAACATATTGGAGTAAAATTCCCAATCCGACTGAATTATGGACCAAAAACTGACATCCCGACTTAAAATCTAAATTCAAATTCGATCAATATCTGTTATCTAGTAGAGCAAATGTAAACTCTGTACATTTGGATAATATTGGTCATTGACTACATGAAGGAATTACGTATCACTGAAAAACTTAGATGAGTAGTACCAATTAACTTTGGTCTATTTCTTTGGCACAGAACAAAGGCCTCTAGCTTCAGTTTTCTTGCAAACAGCAACGTCACCCTTTTCAAACCAAAGCTTAGTAGACATTGAATGACAGACTAAAGGAAGTTTAAAGAACGTCAATTAATTTACAGAAGTATCAATAACTCTTATGTAAATAGTGATGCCCCAGCTGAAATTCGTGTTGATATTTGGATAGGTCTTTCATTGGAGGTGAAGTTTCTTTCATATGTATGTACAATATTTCAGTGTTCCGGAACAGAGGTTCTTCAATCCACTGTAGTTCCACCTGGAAAGACCAAGAGTGATGAAATAAGTTACAAGTACCAAAAAAAACCCTCAACAGAATTGGAGACCAACCGAAGCCAAATAAAAGGGCTGCTTTAACTGAACATTGATCGGGTTCATTATGAAAGTTCTTGTGATACCAAATAAGCTCAGTGATTCAAGACCTAGCAAGTTAACAAAGGTCTCATGTTATGAAATTTTCATTTTGAAGAATAATTGGGCACTTCCACCGTTTCACGAATCACTTCCATTTTGAAAGAGTGGTAAGAATGATAATTTAAATAATCATGAGAATTACCTAATTTCAGCGGCTAGAGCGACCAAGATCAAAGTCCATCGTGTAATCATATTCAATAGTTGGAATCACTGAGGCTACAAATTTCAAGAACAGGAAAAGATACCTGCAGAAAATAAAATTGTCGTTGCAAGTTGTTTATACATGCAAATGAAAGTTAAAACGGGGAGATTAGAAGATGAGACAAGGAGCATACTCAAATTAAAACGGGGAGATCAGAAGATCAGACAAGAAGCATACTCAAAATATAGGAACACAAAATAAATTACAAGTTCTTGATAGATAAAATGGAAGGAAAAACATGGAAAGTTAGAATATAATACGTGAAGCATACTGTAAATATAGATAAAAATAAAAGAAAATTGGAGAACTAGAAGGGAACAAATGGGAAAATAAAACAGTAAAAAAAAGAGAGAGCGGATCATGAGACATTAAACAACCCCACATGTCATGCAACACCTTAATCAAAATCGCACAAAAACAGAAATACAGTTTGGCTTTTTTTGACATTGAGTTCAAATACCAACGAAAGAATTACGAGGCAAAAATCAATCAGATAAAAGAATCGACTGTACACAGTTTGCTTAAAATAAAAGCAGAAATAATAATTTTCTAGACAATATACAAATTTTTCCTTAAAATGCAAGGGAATAAACTCACTTGTCGACTTCTGGTTCAACCCCACGTGACACTAGAACATCAATAATTTTCTTCATGACAGCGCCATGTCGGCATGGATGAACAGAAGCATGCTTCCCCAATAGATGAGGATGGACTTCAATAGTTACCTGCACAGATTTGAGTTCAGAAGAAAATAAAAAAAAGGCTATTTCCAGAATCTAAATAACAAGCAATAATGCCTGAATAACTGACAGACACAGTTGGTAAGCTTAATTTGGTATAGAAGGCCTAGAGTGATAAATGATTGGTGCAATCCTAATGTCATTAAGTTCTTAGGAGATTCAAAAAAGTGTATAGTCCAAACATGGGGACAGGCGCATGCAGAGAAGCAGGATGAAGAAAATTGAGACTGCATGCTTGAGACAATAATTCTCACCGTCTTCCGGGCATGATCTTGACTGACATCCTCAAGCACAAGTTCTGGTTGCAAAAGCATCCTTGACTGCGAGCAACAAGGAGAAAGATAGCAAATCAGGTTGATGAAAATTTAATCAATTGGATATATTCACAGAAACCGAAACCAATAACATAACCAACTATTATGAGCACTTCAATAACAACTAATAAAGATTGCTCAACGACAGAAGCAACATGGAGCTGTAAAGAGCACATACCTCATCATATCCAGTAAGCCACACTCGAGGAGTTTGATAGTATTTGTCATACCTGGAATTATAAATAATGCTTATAATTGATTAGAAAAACATATTTGATTAACATTCATATAAATTTCTTTGCAAAATTACAAACTATTATGTTGTGCTTAAATGAATTTACAGCAATTCAAGCCATGAAAAGTTGCAAAAAAGATCAGAGAACTGATAATGTAGATTAGTAAAGGAGGTCCCATTTTTAGTAAGTTTAATATCCAATTAAATCTTACGTGATGCTGACATCATAAGTTCTAGTGCGCAGAATATGGTCATCATCTGGCTCATGAGCCACAAGATATGTGGACTGAAGAGTTGCCTGCATTAAGTAGTCAGTTATAAGAAGATTCCCTTCCTAGGGGAAATCATAGTGATTACCTTATAGAGCAAGAAATTGAACACTTACAGGATCTGTTTCAACTAGATTGTCAGGATCTTCATAGTCTGCCATGTCAGGTATATCTTCTTCTTCCTCACCTCCGAAATACGAAGGGATTGACTGAATATGGTTTTGCTTGTTGATATCTAGGGCCTCCATTGAAGGCAAGTTCTCATCCTCATCACCTTTGGTTTCTGCGTAAGAACACAAACAATGAAGTCAGAAGACAAAAACTTTATCACAAGATTACCAAGCCCCAAGAGCAATTTACCTTTTGGTTTCCCATGAGTTGCCAACCAGCCTTCACTGTCTTCAGTATCAAGCAAAACTTCACCTCCAGCGGCTTCATATTCTTCTTCTACTGAGGCAGCTCTTCTTAGGCATGGTACTGAAATGAAGCTCAATTTTCTCGTCAGCCTTGATCCTCCAGTATAATATTTGCCATAAATATGTAGATAAATTCTGATTTTTTTGTTGAAACAAGTTAAGGGCAAAATCTCCTATTACATAGACGCAGTGACTTACAAAATTTTCGTAATTCTCATAATAATGTTGGAAGTTCACATGGAAAAGCTACCATTGGCTAAAAAGTAAACACAAAAATTTTCATGTAATTTGACAAGGACTAACACAAACTAATGCATGACAAGACATGACAACAGTTACCATTTCTAGTAATCAAGAACTGTTTATCAGCAGGCAAATACGGCTTTCTCTTGTTCGGCTCACCAGATTCCCTATAACAAAAGCAGAAAACTCATAATCGCATGTCAAAACACAGGTGACCGATTGCAAAAGCTAAAACACTGGTAAAAACAAATATGTAAGGCATAAGTCATATGCAATCAAAAGAACTACATAAGGCCTTCTCTTGTTCGGCTCACCAGATTCCCTATAACAAAAGTAGAAAACTCATAATCTTATATCAAAACACAGGTGACCGATTGCAAAAGCTAAAACTCTGGTAAAACAAATCAGTAAGCCATAAGTCACATGCAATCAAAAGAACCATATAAGGTAGTTGAGCTAATAAACCAAACAATACCAAAAGCAATTAGGAAATACCCAAATTGATATGCCCATTACTCCTACACACAATTGATATCCATATCAATCCGCAAATTTAGATTAATAACCAAAACCAAGTCAAAGTACGTACCTTTACAACACAAACTAGAAACGTACTAATCCGCCCTAAACTAATTTCGAACCACGTATCTAAAATTATGCGATAAAAGAAAATCTTTTGATGAAATTGAGAAACGTAAAATCAAATTGGGAGATCATACCAGGACCAAGTAGGGCATTTGGCAACGAGATTGTCACCGGCGAGAACGAATTCGCTGACACTAAGAACACCTTTCTCTTTGAATGCGGAGACCGTGCGTGGCCCAGTAATTCTCTCCACTGTGCCTTTGAAAGCTTCGTGAATCCTCTGTGAAAGCACCATCTCTGAAATTCTCAGAGGAAATTGAAAATAGAAATTTCGGGATCGATGAGTAATTGAGATCACAAGAAGCCCTAAAATTGAAAGACAGAATGAGAGAAGAGTAGAGGTTTTTAAAGAGTTAAATAATAAATAAAATTAAAAATTTTTAAATATATAATAATTTAAATTTAAATTTTATTAAATAAAAATTTAGTTATTTAATTTAACTTATAAAAATTAATTAATCTATTAAGATTGACATATTAATTAATAGATTGATCAATTTTTAATAATAAAAATTATTAAAGAATATCTAAATTTAGCAAATTAATTAATAAATGTCAATTTTTAATAATAAAAATTACTAAAATAAATTAAAATAAAAATCATAAATCCCTCTACTTTAATTATTACTTATTTTAATTAATAAAATAATAGATAGGATTGGCAAGTTGATCCTATAAATTCGAAATAATTGAATTTCGAGTTATACTTCAATTCAAATTCATCAACAACAACAAAGAAAGTTTGAGTTAGACTTTAATTCAAATTTGAGAGAGATAATTATTGTAATTAACAATCAAATAAGTTTAATAATAAAAATTTTGAATTTGTTAAATTTTTAGTTTAATTTATTTTAATAACTTTTATTATTAAAAATTGATCTATTCATTAATTATACTAATTTTCATAAATTATAATAAACTATTTATAATATTTATCTAAGAGTCTTTTCTTTGATTAAACTTCAACTTCTAAGAATAGTCTCCTTTTTTTAATACTATTTCAAGTTCTTATATTTAATTTGATCATTATTATATATTTATTTTATTTTATGACGATCAATTCTATATATTTTAAATTTTTATTTTACTAATTTAATATTCCATTGATCCAACTTAACCCAATTATGAAAAATGTTAGTACCACAAGGATGTATTTATTTTTATTTACATTTTCATGGCAAAACTCTACCTTTTCACTAATGACAATTGGGTTCGAATTTGGCCAGGCTTAGCTTGAAGTCAATGAGTCAAGCCCGATCTAAGACTTAACCCTTGTAAGTAAAAATTGAAAAGATCGGTTTAAGCCAAATCAAAGCCGATCTAAGACTTAACCCTTGTAAGTAAAAATTGAAAAGATCGGTTTAAGCCAAATCAAAGCCCGATCTTTTCAATTTTTACTTACAAGGGTTAAGTCTTAGATCGGGATGCTTTGATTTGGCTTAAACCGATCTTTTCAATTTTTACTTACAAGGGTTAAGTCTTAGATCGGGATGACAATGAACCCAATAAGGCCTAAGGCCTTAAGTTCGGACTAGCCCATTGCCATCTTTATTGAAATAATCAATTTCTAAATACTTGCTTTGAATTCAATGGCCTTTGGGTTTTTGACTCTTAGGCTATGTTTAGTTGGCGGGTTGAGGATAGAATGGAACGGAACGTAACATATTTTCATAGTTTGGAAGGAAGTTTTATAATGGAATGGAATGGAATGAGATAGAAGCGGAGGATTTCATGTTATGTTCTATTATATCATAAACAGTGAAAATAAGAAACCTCCGATTTGGGAGGTTTAGGATAGAACGTAAACTAATAAATACAAACTACTTAATATACCCTCAATAAATTTTCGTAATACCAACAGTGACCAAATCATAATATTATAATAAATAGAATAGAATAATGTTTAACATAATAAATTTTATTAAATAATTAATAATATTATTTTTATATTATTGATAATAAATTGCATATAATTAATAATAAAATAAAAATTTAATTAATAAAAATAGAAAATATATAAAAAAAGTATTCTTTAATTGTTTGCATATATTTTTATAAAAATAAAAATAAAAATAAACTATTTTAAATATAAATAACATATAATAGAACAAAATAAATTTTAATAAAATAAAATTTATTAAATAATTAATAATAATATTTTAATATACTTAATAATAAATTGTATATAATTAATAAAAATATAAAATATAAAAATTATTCTTTAATTGTTTGTATATATTTCTATATAAATAAAAAATAAAAATATATTTTTACATATAAATTACATAGAATAGAATAAAATAAAATTTATTAAATACTTAATAATACTATTTTTATGCAATTAATAATAAATTGTATATAATTAATAATAAAATAAAAATTAATAAAATTTTTATTAATAAAAATAGAAAATACATAAAAAATTATTCTTGTTTGTATATATTTCTATATAAATAAAAATATAAATAAATTATTTTATATATAAATCGCATATGATAGAATAAAATAAAATAAATTTTATTAAATAATTAATAATAATAATTTTATATAATTAATAATAAATTGTATATAATTAATTTTATTAATGAAAATAGACAATATATAAACAATTATTCTTTAATTGTTTGTATATATTTCTATATAAATAAATAAAATAAAATTTATTAAATAATTTGTAATAATATTTTTTATATAATTAATAATAAATTGTATATAATTAATAATAAAATAATAGAATTTAATAAAAATTTTATTAATGAAAATAAAAAATATATAAACAATAATTTTTTTAATTATTTTTATATAATCCTATATAAATAAAAATATAAATAAATTATTTTTAAATATAAATCACATAGAATAGAATATTTAATATAATATAATATAATATATTAAATAATTAATAATAATATTTTTATAAAATTGATAATAAATTATATATAATGAATAATAAAATAATAAAATAATAAATCTCCTGCAATAATCATTTTAATATAAGAGATATAATAGTCATTTATTTCCATGTATCTTCCAAACAACATTTCACTACATTATATTTGAACCCTTCTAACCCTTCCAAACAATATTTCACTGTGTTACATTTTATTCTATTATAAACCATTCCATTTCACTCCGTTATATTCTATTCTATTCCATTAATTAACATCCAACTAAACAGGCCCGTAGGTTAAAATAGAAGATTAGTCAAGTCCTAGATCCAAATATAAACACCGACTAATGAAATTCTTTGAATTTTTTATAGTATAAGTTGTAAATTGTAATAAATATACTACGGATATCTCGCTATAATTAATATTGACATGACATATTACTGGTATTTGTTAATATCTAAATTTTTAAATATTTTTAAAAATTTTATATAATTATAATTTAATCTCATTCTATAATTAAAGTTGTAAAAAGTATATTAAAATTGGACTTGATAATTTAATTTAATCACGTTGATATAAAAATATTTTATCCTAGCAACTATTAAATAAAATTATTTTTATTTGAAAATAATAAATATTTTTAATTATAATTTATCAAGTGTCCTCTAATATTTTGATATAATATATTCGTCATATATTAAAGTTTTTAATACATCTTAATTTATAAATCAATACAATACTATTTATTTTATATCACTTTATTGATGTGACCATACAAAATAATATTTTTAAGAGTTTAAAAATAATCGGGTTAGGTCTAATCTCAATCAAGCATTAAGTCACTTCAACTAAAGCTATCTATTTCAAACTTAATTAAACTTTGATCGAACCTGAATTTGGGTATAAATTTTTTAGCTCGATTTGAGTCTGTTTAGACCCAAATTTGGCCCGATCTATTGATATGTTTAACGGAGAATCATTTTTCATATTAACTAATCACATAATAATCAATTTGATTAACCACTTAAAGCTTAGAAATCCCTTATAATACACAAGACTTTGTCCAATCTAATTATGCATACAAACAGCTCATCAAAACTCAAAAATCACCCATTTGAGTTTGAGTTTTGACCGAGATCATGTGTAAGAAGATGAGGAAGAGTTATTTGAAGCTTTTAATCCACCTTCGCGTTTGGAAAGTTTAAGCATAGAAGAGTATAAAGGTAAGATGTTGTTCTCAAGTTGGGCGACGAAGTTGAAATCTTTGATCAGTTCATGTGAGAAATGTGCCGAATTGCTTAAGTTGTCGTGCCTTGAACATCTATACCTATAAAATACGAGAATGAAAAGAGCGAGTATTGAATTGATAGGAATAAAAGAACAAAAAGATCCATCAACATCCTTCGTATGAAGAAGAAAAAGGTTACATATGAAGAAGAAGAGGTGTTGAGGTTGAGCAAATGGAACACTCGCAATACACTGGCTTTGTAGGACGTTTCTGGGTCGGAGTATCATCATAAGTATATACATGCCTACTTGCAAGCAATATCTCAAGTGTGTTAAAATGTTAAAGCAATACACTGGCTTTGTATGGTGTTATAAAAGAGACCTGGTTCTTCAGTTGGTGACATAACACATATGTCTGGTGTTATCATCATCAGAATGCACAAGCTTGCAGACCGATAGTAAAAGGTACGAAATTGCGGAGTTATGTGAAAGCTCTAGCCAGAGGATACGAGTACATGATAGGTCTGGTCATCTTTGCATCAGCGGCTGTTTAGGCCTGATTCCCTATTGTCTCTTGAGTTCCAAATCAGGTTTCTCTTCAACCAAGCTTTCAGCAAAGCCTTTTGGGTCCATCAAATGTTAAATTATGAAATAACATTAACCATAATTTAATATTAAAATCTTAGATTTAATGCTGTGTTAATTATTAGGGTGTTGTGAGTTTGAGTGTGATCGTATCTATACAATTTAAAGTCTAATTCAATTCGATTCAAATAAAAATAAAAAACGACAATATTTTACTTGAAAACGACATTATTTTCTTATAAAATTCAAATGTATCTAAAGTCTAATATTAATTTTTTAATACTATTTGAAATATAAATAAATATTATTCAAGAATATAATTGTTCGTAAAAATGAGCTCTACCTAGTAAGCCTGGTCATTGGTCTGGTCACTGTACGGCCCATTGAAACATTGGTCAATATGTCGGTTGCAGGGACTTGAATATAAATACGAACACAGACAATTGAAACCACCACAATTCAGTTTTGTACTTTTTTGCCTCTTAACGTTTCCGTTCTGCGGAAGCTTTGGGAGGGAAGATGATGAGAGACAGCAGAAACTAAAACTCTTCGTCACTCTCAATTTTCCTTCAATCTCTCTCGTTTTCTCAGGAAAGTTAGGGAAGATGCCAATCGAAATGCCCAGAGGGCTGCCTTTTTCGGTGGACACGTGGAGTCCTTGTTCAAAGCGGAAGAGACACCATTTCTTGACACATGCCCATAAAGATCATTGCTTTGCCATTTCAACGCATTCCTCTCACCCTATTTACTCTACCCCTCTCACCAAATCTCTTCTATCTGTCTATTTTCCTGAGGTATTTGTGGTATTTACGTTTTATGAGTTCATTCATGATTCTTCTTTTTGTATTAAGCTTCTTAGTTTAGTCTTCTTCTTCTTTTTTCCCCCCGTTCTTTTAGATCGAGGATTCGTTGTTCGTGTGTATTGAGGTGGGCCAGTCACTAGTCATTGACGATCCTGATGGAGAATTCAAAGTTACAGCTTTTGATGCGAATCACTGTCCTGGTAATTTCATCCTACTCGTTTAATTTATCTCATTCTTGTAGACAGTAGTAGTTGTTGTAATTCTTCTGACTGTTCATACTTTGTTTAATTGTTCATTTTGGGGATATTTGGCTTTTCTAAATGAATTGCGTGCATTGCCGAATCATTATCTAACTAAGCTAGAATTGTGTTCATTTGTTTTTCTGTTTCCATTTTGAATGTTGCGAAACTTGGGATGAGAAAATCAATTGGAAAACTCTTGTTAAGTTGTTTTACAATCCTCAAAATACCTTCTAACCAATGAGGTTTGGTCTAATTTATTCCAACAAAAATGATGCTGGGAGAGCTTTATTGACAGATGATCCCTTCTGGCATGGATTTATGAACCTCAGGAGCTGTGATGTTCTTGTTTGAAGGCAGTTTCGGTAATATCCTGCACACCGGAGATTGTAGGCTTACACCTGAATGTCTACAATGTTTACCCGAGAAGTTTATCAGCAAAAATGGAAAAAAGCCTAGATGCCAACTTGAATATGTATTCCTGGACTGTACATTTGGGAGATTTCCTCATAAATTTCCAAGCAGGCATACAGCAATCCAACAGGTAGTCTCACTTGGTTCTCTCCTCACATTCCTTTTGCCATTTATGATGATTCCATATAGGCATTCTCTTGGTGAACCAGACAAACCTTACAAAATCGCTACTGGTAAATTTGAAAATACTTCTACGCATGTTTCTATATGTTTGTCCATATGCATTCATGTTTGTCCGTATGGATTTGAGTTATATACAAATAACTAAGTTTCTATCTGTGGCTTTTATGATTGGTTACGTGAACTGCTGCACTGTCATTTATGTAACCTTGTTGATATTCATAATCTGTTTTCTATTTGTCAAGTTTGTACAATGGCATTAATATAAAGAATACTGCTGGAATATCTGGTAACAATCAGGTTTTATATTTGAAATTGCACAATTGATGAAACAGGTTATTAATTGTTTGTGGAAGCACCCTGCTGCTACTAGGGTTTATCTGACATGCGACCTTCTTGGTCAAGAGGACATATTGGTGAATGTGTCCCGTACATTTGGGTCGAAGATATTTGTTGACAAAGCTGCACATTCGGAATGTTTCCTAGCTTTGACACTTACGGTTCCTGAAATTGTCACTCAAGATCCATCTTCCCGTTTTCATATATTTGATGGATTTCCCAAGTTGTATGAACGAGCAGCAGAAAAACTCGCTGAGGCCCGTGCTAATTTACAGCCTGAGCCTCTCATTATCCGACCCTCAGCACAGTTTTATGCATGTGGGGAAGAATATTTAGCTGCTCAAACTCGAAAGAAGTTGAGATTCGATGAAGCTTTGATGGATCAGTTTGGTATTTGGCATGTCTGCTACTCTATACATTCTTCTAGAGAGGAATTAGAGTGGGCTCTACAGCTTCTTGCTCCTAAATGGGTTATCTCGACAACACCCCCTTGCCGCTCTATGGAGCTTGATTATGTTAAGAGGAATTGTTCTGGCCATCGATTAACTTCGGATGACCCTCTGTGGAAGCTTTTGGACATTAGTGCAGAAACTTCTCCAGAAGCCAGTTTATCTGTCAAAAGCATTGTTAATTCTCCTGTGATTCAAGACACCATCCAGATCTCTGAAGAGTCTCAATTACAACCAGTAAAGGCATGCTCTCATGAATTCTTGAGTTTGTCTCCTCCCAGCAGAAGGCTCGAGCTGACTTTATTTGGTAGAGCTAGACTTGGAATCCAAGGTTCTGATTTTGCAATGGATGACAAAAGCAAAATTGCTTTGACAAGAACTGAATCCTCACAATCCACTGTTAATAAACAGGAGCAAGAAGTTCCATTTCATGATACTCCTGAATCGAAATGTGAAAGTAAGTTGGAAAATATGTTAGAAAGTAATGACGTTGGAGAGCATGGCAAGAAAACAGCTAAGGAAGAAGTCAACAAGGTTTCTTCTTCTCTCATTGGATCCTCAAAGAACTTCAGTGATCCCGTGAGGAAGTTATATAGGAGCATGAATATTCCTGTCCCTCGGCCTCTTCCCTCGTTGGTTGATCTCAGGAATGCCAAGAAACGAACCAAAAGAAAAGGTTTATACCTTGCGAATGGTTCTTACCTTGCGAATGGTTCTTGAGATCATAATATAAAGTTTATACCTTTCACCATCCCCATTTAGTGAATTCTTCATATTCATACCATTATACTATATTGATCATTGATTGAATAAGGACTTAAAAGTCCTGTAATTCGAGTACAATTAAGCAACTCGAATATGACAGAGTTTTAGATTGAACTTTCGTAAGTCCGATACGATCTGACTTATGGTATTGTTGCTAACTATATTGGTGTTAGAACTGAATTGCGTAAATGAATGATGTACGCTTCATTTCTTTTTTCAATAATCAAAACTGCAAGTTGATAAAGCATTTATAGAAGAAAGGGGAATTAGTACACAATCCTCTTACATTACATTGTTTATTATTATTCTGATTCCCAAACTTCCATGTGGAGAGAAGAAAGCTTGTAAAGTAGAAACCTTTCTCATATACCTCAAGAACTAGGTTCGGGTAATAACTAAAATCCAAATCTAGGGATTTTGGTAGATACAGGAGACTGAGAAGCTAATCCAATGGAAGCCGAAGAAGTAGTCGGGTATTAATTCGAGTCGTGTTTCCTCCGATAACCTCAGAAGACGGTGGATTTGTTGCTGTTTTGGATCACGGGGGACGAAACCCTAGATTGCAAGAATTAGTTGGAGGGGCCAGGCCTAGACAGGCCCGACAACTTCTGCTGGCTCGAGGTCGAGACAGCCCGACTTGACTTATTTTTAAGGCTAGTTCAGACAATCCAAAGCTAGACCTCAGGTTAAGTTGGGCTTCATCTAATTGCCATCTTTATTTAAGAGCGTCAAATTCTCTATACCTAACATTCTGTTTTAACTTTGTTTCGGGCCAAAAATGACATTATTTTGGGTGTAAATACATATAAAACTACGTTGTCTTTTACATGAAACAAGATTCAAATAGGGTATTAAGTATAGAGGATCTGAACTCTACTCGAGCCTCTTGTTTCAAGTTCTATTAGGTTTTGATCGAATCCCAAGTTTGGACATAAATTTTTGGGCTAGACTCGAATCTGTTCCAACCCGAATTTAGTCTGGCCCATTTACATCTCGAACGGAGAATCATTTTTCATATTGTCTAATCACCAACTAATCCATTTGAGTAATTAGATAAAACTTAGAAATTATATACATAGACTGTCCAATCTAATTATATATTCAAACAGCTCAAACTGAGGTGTAGCTCAACCTTTATAGGCTCTAGCCTCAAAACGTGCGATTTTCAGATAGCCGTCCGCTCAAATTATGCAAACAATGACGAAGAGAACTTTGTGGACAAGCATAATCAGTTAATCACAAGTTAATCAATACTTAATGCAAGTACTGCAACACCTGTACGGTATACTTATCATGGCTCAACAAGCTTTCTTCAACAAGTTGAAAGTCCCAAAACCTCATAATCACACAAAAACTTAAAGCCCTTTTTCATGTTCTTATCATATGTATCAATTTCGCTCAAACCTTTATCAGAAACAGAGAGGTGAAGGAAAAGAAAATTGTTCAATGTGTAATGGAACAGAGACAGACTCAGTTTCCAGCGAAATCTCTTACAGTGAACCCAACCTTATCAAACTTGCCTTTCTCATTGCTCTCTCTGAACTTCAAGTACTCTTTACAAACAAATGGCTTGAACAGTGACACTTTTCCTTCTCCGACCACTTCAATGGGGGCTGAGATCAGTTTCTCATCCTCAAAACACCAAAAGAAGGCCAAAGAAAATCGATTAACATTCCTTCTCAGAACAACTCTGTGTTCAGATGACCTGAACTTGGCATTGCTCCAAGCGTGCATTAAGTCTCCAATATTCACTACCAGAGTATCTGGACATGGGTTTATGTCCATCCATAGGCCTTCTTTGGATCTTACCTGAAGCCCTCCAGTCTCATCCTGATACACAATTGTAACACAGCTCATGTCTGTGTGCATTCCAAGTCCTTCAATCTCTTCTCCTTCCAAGCTCTCTGGTGGCGAGTAGTTGATTACCCTCATGTATCCGTGGCAGTCACTGAAGTCAGGTTCAGAGAACTTCTCTGGAAATTCTTCTCCTAAGCACAAAAGCACCAGCTCCACTATTATTTTAGATAGTTCAGACATCTTCTTCCCATATTCTGTCAACTTTTCACTGTTGAATCACAATTCAGAGAACTAAATAACTATGGATGGCAATTTAAACTTGCATGAAAAGCAGGAGAAAGAAAAAAAAGAACAAGAACAAGATGAAACAGAAATAATTACTTGAATTCAGGGTTGGGCCGATCAAAGAGAACTTCAGCTGAAACCTGTGCAGAAGCAAAAAAGTCGGGTCCAGAAACCCGAAAGCTTTCGAAGAAAGGAGATGCTATGAAATGGGGGGTGTAGGTTCTAGCTGAAGATGATGGTCCAGCCTTTATCTTAGTCTCATAAGGGAGGCTGAAGAGATCATTGGAAAGGGCATAGATTTTCCTGTAAAGATCTGTGCTAACTCCATGGTTGCTTATAAGGAAGAAACCCCATTCTCTGCAGGCTAAAGACAGGGAAGAGAGCACGGACGGACTTAGAGGCTTAGAGACATCAATTACAGGAAGTTCTACGGAAGTTTTAGAACCAGGCATTGCTTTGCAAAAGAGACAATGATGTGCGTTAGTTTGTTCAGTTTGGAATTTGGATACATCACTTTATAAAGATATCTCTATTTCCATCAAGATTGAAGTACAATCCATCACAACCCTACTTTGTAGTTGGTATGGGGAGACACGGAGATAGGGACATTATTAATTAGACACATGGAAACTATGTTCATATAACTAAAGTTCGTTGCTGTTTGACCTTGAAACCTTCATTTCAGGACAAAACCACAGGCTGTCTTGTCCCATTACAACCATAATAAATTCATAACCTGAAAAAGTCAAATAACACAGCTTGGCCATTCTCGGGTGGAACTCATCATCTTCTAGTCTCTGCAAGTAGAAGGTCAACTGAAGGAAACTGGTATTTGTTAACCTGCAAGCTGACGGGAAGCAGAAAGCGGGAATGAAGGGGGTTTTCTGTTTCGGGTACTAAGTCACGCAAGGTTTTTTGAACCTAGATTTTCTCGAGGAGACATTGACCGTTCTGTGTCGGGAAAGTATCTATCGTACCGTATGGGACAATCGCATGTCATGGAACTGAGTAATTGGTTCAGATAGTAAATTTATAATGCATAAACATAAGCTAAGTGTTAAAAGTTTGTCTTTATGATAAATTGTGAATTTGATTTTACGCTATGCTCGAGTTTCAATTACAGACTTGCAAGATCGGCTAGTGAAATTTTGTAAAATAATATCGGAGATGATCAAAGGTTGTAATTTTGACCTGATTCAGTTCAATCCAACCTAAAATTAATAGACTCAAGTTGATCGAATTTTAGATCTAAGTTCAAATGCTTTTAATTTTTGAACTTTAGACATAGTTCTATTCATCTCGAGATTTAAATATGTTTCTACCATTGGGGACCATTCTTAAGTAAGCAATGTTAAGAAGTAATGGCAAAAATTATCTAAGTCCATCCACGATCAAATCCTATATTTCAGTTAATCAATTATAATTATGTTTTGTTAAATTTTATCCATATATTTTATATAGGATCCACATAAATATGTGGATCTAATTAAGCGAAACAGAGTTGGAATATCTTAAAAGTGGAAGAGGGTGCTCCAACCGAGTCCACCCTGACTTAAACTCTACATTTTGACCTGAATTGATCTGACAGCTTCTATTTAGGCCTAAACAGCTCAAAGTTTAATTTGACTTGATTTTTTGTATTTTGCTAATTAAAAATAGAAAATAACTTTTTTCTCATAATTTTCAGGCCTTGGCTGGGATCAAGCCTAGATAGCCTAAGTTCAAGTCCTGTTTGAGGCTCAATCAATCTGAACCTGACTCGTTGCTCTTGGATTGAGTTGAGGTAGCCCAAGCCATGCCCGAGCCCCTATGTCCAATCAGCCTAATCCAAAATAAATTTTTTTTAAATAAAACAAATTCGTTTTCAATTTTTAAAATTAAGAATAGTCAAACTTGATATTTTGGGTTGTATTTTGGGGTGTCCAAATCCAACCAAGTTCTAGGTTAGGCTTGGAGCTTCATGTCCGAACTCACAATTTCGTAAGTCCAAATCCAATTGCTATTGGTATTTAATTAATCAAACACGGAAATCAATTTGCCAGCAATGCAAAAGTATATAAAGTAAAAAGAAATCTCAACTTGACCATGGCAAAGAGCCAATTAAATCTTTTTTTTTTCAGGTACTCTGTTCCAACTCTATTTTATTAAATTTCAACCATATATTTATATATAATCTGTGTAAATATGTGGATAAGATTTAATAGAATATGATATAAAAAACGTAACCGAAACAGAAGATCTGATCCTGACAAGAAATATTGGTAAAATAAACTAAACCATCTTTAGAAGGTATAATTAAATTTATCTTATAGTTGCAAGTCTTTATTTTTCTTATCAGAATAGAACTTTAAGGTATTTATTCAAAATATGTAAAAATTTATTAATAAAATATTTTTAAAAATTATTCAGCGTAATCATTCTTTTAATTTAAGTTACAAAATCAACTTAAAATTTGAGTTAAATTGTAAACAATACATTTTTAGTTGTTTATTTAAAAATACATAAAAGTATGTTAATCGCGTATTTAAAAAA
>JAOSBN010000006.1:39582793-39605261 GCA_027563595.1 Erythroxylum suave | reverse complement strand
TAGACTCAAGTTGATCGAATTTTAGATCTAAGTTCAAATGCTTTTAATTTTTGAACTTTAGACATAGTTCTATTCATTTCGAGATTTAAATATGTTAAATAAAATTATATCATTTTGAGTAAAACAATTTATTGTTTTAATTTTAAATAATAAAATAAATTGAGTTTGGCCCGAACTTAATTAAACATCAAATTGCTTAAACTCGATTGAGTTTCAGGCCAAACTCGAATTTAAACATCATGCTAAATTGTGAATTTGATTTTATGTTATGATTGAGTATTAGTTAAAGGTTGGTGGAGTGGGAGGGCGTAGAACTAAAATGTTATATGTTTGAATCTCCCTACTTGTTGTATAGGATTTGTTTAGTACGAAATACCTGGTTGACGTGATTTGCAGATTATTGTGTCAATCTAGAGATTTACCCATTACGCATCTAAAAAATAACAGTTGTGGAGTCTTTCGTTCCAAAATAATTAGTTAAAGACTTACAAGTTTAGATAATGAATTTTTTTTAAATAATATCGGAGATTATTAGAGATGGTAATTTTTGTTGAACCCATTTCAATCTAACCCAAAATCAAGAAACTTGAGTTAATCTAATTTTAAATCAAGTTTAGACATTTTTAATTTTTCAGCTTCAAGTTAAGTTCGAATTCGAACTATCAAACACTTTAATATGTTAAATTAAATGATGTCGTTTTGAGTTAAACGATATTATTTTTAAATTTGAAATAAAAAATAGTTAAATTTGACATTAACTTTGATTGAGTTTTGGATGATTGAATTTCTGGTCAAATATGAATTTAAATATAGATTTTTGACAAGTTGTTAAAGTCCATGGTCGTCTTATGGGTGCCTGCAGAAGCATGTCTGGCAACAGTTTAATGGTTTTTAGTCTGAAATTTGAATCTTGACTCCACATGTATCTTGAGAGAAGTGCAACATCATGTCATATGCTTAAAGTCATTTATGAAGCTGAATTTCTGGAAGAGAATGGCTGCCTGTTTCTACCATTGGGGACATTCATAAGTAAGCAATGTCAAGAAGTAATGGCAAAAATTGTCAAGCCCATCCACGATCAAATCCTCCATTTAAGTTTATAAGTTTTAACACTATTCCATTAAATCTCACTTATATATTTATATAAAGTCTATATAAATGTGTAGATCTAATTAAGCTTACTCATATATTTATATGGGGCCTACACAAATGTGTAGACCTAATGAAGCGAAACATAGTTGGAACACCCTAAGAGGAAGGCCTTTAAATCCTCTGTCTCCTTTCTCCTGTCCCTATTCTATCTCATTGAATCACAGTCATCCATTTATATGAGATCCACATAAATAAATGGCTGAGATTCAATGAGATAAAGTAGAGACAGAGAAATGAGATAAAGTAGAGACAGAGAAAGGAGGATAGAGGATCACGTTCCAAGTAGAAGAGGGTGCTCCAACCTAGTCTACCTTGACTTAAACTCGACAATTTGACCTGAATTGATCTGATAGCTTCTATTTGGACCTAAGGTAGCTCGAAGTTTAATTGGACTTTATTTTTTGTATTTTGATAATTAAAAATAGAAAATAACTTTTTCTCATAATTCTCGGGCCTTGGCTAGGATCAAGCCTAGATAGCTTGAGTTTAAGTCCTACTTGAGGCTCAATTAATCTGAACTTAGCCCGTTTCTCTTGGATTGAGTTGAGGTAGCCCAAGTCATGCCCGAGCCCCTATGTCCAATCAACTTAATTCGAAATCAAAATTCTTTAAATAAAATAAATTCGTTTTCAATTTTTAAAATTAAGAATAGTCAAATTTGATATTTTGGATTGTATTTTGGGCTGTCCAAATCCGACCAAGTTCGAGGTTAGGCTTGGAGCTTCATGTCCGAACTCACAATTTCGTAAGTCCAAATCCAATTGCTATTGGTATTTAATTAAGAAAGAAAAAATGTATGATTATGCTACTGGCATTTAATCAAACACGGAAATCAATTTGCCAGCAATGCCAAAGTATATAACTTAAAAAGAAGGTCAACTTAGACCATGGCAAAAAGCCAATTAAATCATTTCAGTTAGACTGTTACAACTCTATTTTATTAAATCTCATCTGTATATTTATGTAGAGTCTACGTAAATATATGGATGAGATTTAATGAAATATGATATAAACAACATAACTAAAACAAGAGATCTGATCCCCGACAAAAAATATTGGTAAAATAAACTAATCCATCTTTAGAAGGTATTATTGAATTTATCTTATATTTGCATGTCTTTATTTTTCTCAACAGAATAGAACTTTAAGGTATTTATTCAAAATATGTTAAAATTTATTAATCAAATATTTTTAAAAAATTATTCAGTGTAATCATACTTTTAATTTAAGTTACAAAATCAACTTAAAATTTTAGTTAAATTGTAAACAATACATTTTTAGTTGTTTATTTAAAAATACATAAAAGTATGTTAATCGCGTATTTAAAAAATTATTCGTAAAATCTTTTTTGTAATTTAATAAAAATCTTAACTTAAACTGTTAATTAAATTGTAAAAACAAAATGTTTTTCTTTATTACCATAATACAGTTTTTGATTCTTATTAAAAAGGTATTTTTTTCAATATTTTAAAAATCAAATCAAAAGTTAAACCAATAAGATAAAATATTTAATATTTAAAATATTAAATTAGTTTTAGATATTCATAAAATCGATTAAATATTGAGTAAAATTAAATAATTTAAAATACTATTAAAAGAGATTATTCTTATCTTTAGAAAAATTGAAGTTTAATTAAAAAAAATCATTAAATAAAAATTCATTTATTTATTTTTGTTTATAAAAATTTATTAATGTATAAAAATTAAATAATAAATTAATTTATTTTTAAGTTATTAAAATTAATTTATTATATTTTAAAAAATCAAATCTTTTATTTTAATTACAATATTTTTATTATATTTTATTAAATCTTATCTACGCGTTAAGAGGATTTGATTTCCGACCCAAAGCTTTTTAATGATTGCTTTCTTTTCGTCTTCTCGTGAGGAATTATTAAAAGGTAAAATAAGCACACGAGATTACGGTACTTCGCATATACACAGAGGAGAATCCTAGTAACGTGTTTTGACTGGATTCTAAAAAAGAGTCAACGAAATAGCTTCTAAACACGACATCGTTTTGACTGTTATACAATGACCAACGCTACTTCTATTACAATCGTGTCTCTCATTGGCTGTCTCCATTTGTTAACCTGGCAGATGGAGATGGAGAAGAGCTCATGGGACCAGTGGGTAGAGGAAGCACTTGCGAGGCTTGATTCACTCAGAGTTCTTCGTTCTCTCAGACCCATTTACGTCTCTAACGACCCACACCAGTCAAAATTCGAAACTCTTGAAGGAGATTATGAGGTGTTCGATGACATGCAGCCATGGGATCGGTCCTCAGTTGAAATCTCGATTTCGGAGGAAACTTGTCGGAAATGGCTCCTTGACATTCATAGTTGTGGTACTCCTCTCCCGTTTCTCTTTGACTTGTTTCACTTTTGCTCTTTTGCGTGTAAGTTTGGCCGTGTATTGTTGGTGGGTGTTGCACTGGTTTCTTATGACTCGCTTGCATCAATGTGGTTGTTTTCTTTAAAAGTTCTTTTCTTTCTTTATATTTGACTTTCTTTTTGTGGGTGAACGGTTTGTTTTCTGTTGGTGAGAAGTTGAATTGTGTGCAGGAGATGATAATGGGTATAGTAATGGACTAATTCCTGAAGTTGGGCAATTCAAGAAGCTACTTTTGTTCTCTGGAAATGATTATTTAGGTTTAGAATCACACCCCGCTATTAGGAAAGCTGCTGCAAAGGTTTGTTTTTTTTACTTAGCTGACGTGAACTTGAATGTTTTTCTCTGAGGCAGTTAAAAAGCGTGTTGAATTCAATACTAAATCAGGCATCCCAAGATTATGGAATGGGGCCTAGAGGTTCTGCTTTAATATGTGGATACACCAATTACCATAGGTTACTAGAGTCCAGTTTGGCAGAGTTGAAGAAGAAAGAGGTACGGATTTTGTAGCTTTAAATTGTTGATATATTTGTATTGGGCCTTTGATTAGTGATAACTGCCATATTCATTAATAACTGCTTTGGTACACAACTTCAATCATAGTATGGACAGGGTGGGCATTAAACATAACACATGTAATTTGCAATCATTTTGGATGTTCTGCACATTCCTGGTACTTGCTCACGATAGTAGTTATATTGGCTGACTTGGCTATTATTAGACTAGAAGTGGGGTGGAGATACCAAGATGGTGAAATTGATGCTAGCCGTTTGAACTCTCCAAATGATTCATGACATAATTTACATTTATCGGAGTTGTATATCCTTTGTGGCCTAATTTACTTTCCTTTGAATAGGTTATTTTGTAGAAGACTGATCTATATTGTTCTTAATTTGTGCAATAGGATTGTCTTCTTTGTCCTACAGGATTTTCTGCCAATATGGCATTAATGGTAACTTTTGGAAGCATTGGTTCATTTTTGGCTGAAACTGAAGAACCCTATAAAAAGGAAAAGATTGCCATATTTTCCGATGCGTTAAACCATGCTTCAATAATTGATGGTATTCGTCTTGCTGAACGGCAAAGGACTGTGGAGGTCTATGTGTATAGACACTGTGACATGTCCCACCTTAGTTCATTACTGTAGGCCCTTGTCTTGTGTCAATTTACCGTTGTGCAACTTTTATGTTGTAGCTTGTATTAGACATATTTAACATCATGGGCATTTTCCTTGACAGGTCAAGTTGTAAACGGAAGAGGAAAATTGTGGTGACAGATAGGTTAGTCTGGCTATTCTAGCTGCTGAGATTCAGCAACTTCTTTCTTTCTTTCTTTATTGTCTTCTTCTGTTTTCCTTTTGTAACTTGTATCTGCTTCTTTTCTGTATCCTAGTGTTTGCACGTGTTATGTGCTAGTTGTTTTATTTGGGAAGTGAAATTCTGTGTTTTAGAAACTAGAGGCATTCTGATTAGTCAAACGCTAACCTGTTTCTAGTTTATATGTTACCTAATATTGCCTATTTTCAGCTTGTTTAGTATGGATGGAGACTTTGCGCCAATGGCTGACCTAGCGAGTCTTCGGAAGAGGTTTGGCTTTTTGTTAGTCATTGATGATGTAAGTGTTCAGATTCTTCTGAGATAACATTTCAATCTCTCTTTCCACATGAAGCAATTGAGATTTCATTCTATAGATTATGGAACTATGAGATTTACTGCCTGCTGTCAACTGCCACATTTTTGTCATTTGATGGAAATCAAGTTGAAAAGAAAAGCTCAAATTTACTCAGAATTTTGTAGGCTCATGGAACATTTGTCTGTGGAAAGCATGGGCGTGGAGTTGCTGAGGAGTTCAATTGTGAAAAAGATGTTGACATATGTGTTGGAACTCTGAGTAAGGCTGCTGGTTGCCATGGTGGGTTTATAGCATGCAGGTAAAGAATTTCCTATACTTTCGATTAACTGTATCCATGGAACAAAGTGAAAGCAAAACGATAAAACCTATTTAATTTATAATTCACCAAGGATAAGTGATGCTTCATCGCATTAGGTGAGCTGTTTGGACTTCCCTGCTTGGAATGGAAGTCTTTCATTTCTTTTGGCCTTTAAAAATTGGTTCCATCAAAGTTGTCCTGCAAATGAAATTAATATATCCATGCCGATGATGTATGAGCAGCAAGAAATGGAAGCAACTGATTCAATCGAGGGGACGCTCTTTTATATTTTCAACAGCTTTACCTGTTCCTCTTGTTGCTGCTGCACATGGTAAATGGTCATGCTTTTTCTCTCTTTTTTCTTCAGGCAGTAGGTTAGTTTGTTCAAAAGAACTTGGAAGATGTGCATTTCCTATGGTTAATTGGTTATTGCTACAGTTTTCAGTTCCCCATGCTGGAACCCCTTCATGGATAGTGTTATGCTTCTATGTTGTTTGTATATCTACATTAAGCATTGATCTCAATTCTAAATGTAGAAGACCGTACTTTGATGGCTACGTGTTCCTTGTTGCATAAGTTATTACTAAGTGTCAGATAATGATTACGACTTTTATGACATATTTCCTTTTTGACCATTTACCTTATGTTAACAACTTGATTATGACTGAGCAGCAGCTGTGATGGTCGCAAAGAAGGAAGTATGGCGCAGAAGGGAAATCAGGAACAGGGTACGAGACTTTCAAGCTCTAACTGGACTTCCCATCACAAGTCCCATAATTTCACTAATTGTGGGGAGTGAAGAGAAAGCCTTGCAAGCCAGCAGGTTTCCATCTAGGCCTCCTCTCGCTTTTCTCTCTCTGTATTTTTGTGAAATGTATATTCAGTAACAGCTCATAACCTATTCTCACTTTGTGAATCAGGTTCCTCTTGAAATCTGGGTTTCATGTTACAGCAATACGACCTCCAACAGTGCCTCCAAACTCATGCAGGTTGCTTCAAATTCTTCATTGCTCTTTCGGTCCTGGTTACATATATATAAATACATGTGGTTTTGTGTGGGATTTCGGTTCAAATCCACTGTTTGCTTCATTCCCTGATCCACTGGTATAGATTCGTGTTACCGAGAGGTTCTACACTTAGTAGCAACATACACAAGCTCCCTTTAAAGTAGAGCTAATTCTCTGTTTCATAAAGCTCAAATAAGGTAATGATTTAGGTTGAATCCTACCCAAGGAGCCATAGCTATTCAAGTTGATTATTTCTTTTCCATTTCATGAGCTTTTGGTAATAGTTCTGGCTCTTCAATAACTTCATGTCAAGTATCTTGAAACAGGTTGCGGGTGACTCTCTGCGCAGCTCACACATTAGATGATTTGAAGAAACTGACAGATGCACTATCCTGCTGCATCAATTTTGAAGACATTAGAGGCAATCGTTTAAAGGGTCATGCTAAACTATAGAACTCAATCATTGTTCATGATCTGTTAGCATTACATTGAAAAGTTTTAACCTTTAGGCCATTCTTTAAGAAAGCCTTAACGTTTTTAAGCAATTATGTTACAAGCATTCTTTAAGAATATTTCTGATTTCGCATATCAGCAAGATTTATTCTGGGTGTTTTTGTTAAATAAATTGAAGAACGAAATTATTTTTATTTTTTGAAGAAGTTAAATTTAATTAAAGAATATTATTAAATAAAAATTAATTAGTTTATTATAATTTATAAAAATTGTTATTTTATAAAAATTGATCGATTAATTAATAAATTAATTGATCTTAATAGTAAAAGTTATTAAAATAAATTGAAAATAGCTCTTTCAAAGATTTGGATTAAGGTGATTTCTAATTATTCTAAATAAAATGATATTGTTTTATTTATAAGATTATCGGTTTTTAATTAAAAAAGATGTTATTTTATACTTTTAATTTTTAAAATATTATTTTAAAAAATTTGACGGACCGTCTCACTATCATCCCAATTCCGAAATACAAATTTTGATTTTTTTTCCTCCTTTAGATCGTATTTACTTGCAGTTTATCCCAAGAGTTGCAGACAAAATTAGAATAATGGATTAATGTCTGGAAAAATCAATATACTATTTATTTATTGGAAAGAATGCAACAGCTTGAATCATAATCTCTGCTTGAATCATACTTCACTCTTTTCTTGTGCTCTCTCCGTCTCCTGGAAACAGTAAACTATAGAATAACCACACGAGTAAAAAACCTGTAACATCTGTCACTTGCTATACTGGGGCTTTGATGGTTCCCAATTTCCCATTAATATGTGATAATGGAGTAATAATAATAGCTATTAATCTGTTTAACCCCGTTTAGATTTGTCATCTAAGGAGGGGTTAGACGCGGCCAGAGCTAGCCAAGTTCCTCCACTGTCTGAGTATCCCCTTTGCTGCTTCTCGTTGAGCTCAGCCGTTTCCTTCAATTCCTCGTTGGACTGGCTCATAACCTGTTTTCTGGGTGACAACTGGTGTAGAACATGCAAAACAACGAAAGATAATCAGAGGTTTATAGTCTAACGTAAGCTAACGGAGATTTAGCAACATGGGTTATTAACAGTTTTGGTCTCTGCCCATACCCATTGCTCTGTAGAAGTTGCAGTCGAGGTTTGTTGTCGTCTATGATAGGTGACAGGGTAGGATGAGGTCTGACCTTGAAAAAAGTTGTCTTTTTGATCGTTGGGGGGTTCATTGAGGTTTAGGACAGTGACGGTACTAAAAGCAGAGTTGTTGGTGCTGGTGTTCTCATGTTGAGTGTGGAATATTTCAGGGGTCGAAGGAACTAGTTTGGCAACAGTCTTGGATTGAGGAACAGTGACAAGTCTTTTGTCAGGAAGTGGTTTCACAGGTGACAGAACGAGAGCTTGTGCTGCAGATGTGGATGAAACAGAAGGAGGTGTAGGAATGGCGTGATATTCTTCGAGTTGGACCATAAACTGAGAGGTAGGAAACGTCGTGTTTGGCCACAGGAAAGTCCCCTGAGGCTTGCATATCCTGAATCCACCCTTCAATCTCTGTATCTTCGCTGCCTTGTCCTCTACTAGTTTTGGTGGTTTTCTAATGTGTAGATTTTTCCCTCCGCCGTGACAATGTGCTTTTTCCGATGGCTCCCCTAATATCATTACTTTCCTGTTCTGCGAAGGGCTTTGTTCCTTCATCTCAGTTGATAGTTTTGAATCCGATGACACTCCAAAAGATGCTTGTATCTCCGTCCTGTTTGATTCTTCCACTTGTGTTTTTAGTTTTCCCATTTCCTCCTGGAGCAAGCACAGTTCAGGAAATCCTTTCACTCAATCTCATTTCATCACATCTTTAGTCAAAACATTAAAAGTGTCATCAAACATATTATATTGATGTTTAAGAAATAATAAATGGACAAACTTCATGATTAATCACTCAGTTTAGAATGATATATTGACAAAATTTAGCAATTTAGTGGATGATACCAAAATAAGTACTTACGACTAATGTTTTATATTTCGTACCATACGGGTCAGTACTACAACCAAAACCGACATTGATAAAGAGATCCAATACAGTATTGACAACTATTCTATTAGGGGCAAATAATCCCACTTCAAATGTATGCTTCCATACCTCCATCCCAGTCAAAGAGTGGGAAATTTCCAACAATTGCTCCTCAAGCTTAGCCTTTTTGTTCACCAAATCAAGATACATTTCCTGCATTAGGAATTGATAAGATACAATTGTACATTGTTGGTCAAAATGTGCAATCCAACTTATTGATATTCATATATACATACCTTTAATGGAATTAAAAAGTAGTCTTGCTCTACGTTTGTACTGGCAACAGCATAGAATGGTGTAGTCTCAACAGCTTGTTCCTGGTCTTGTTTCTTGGATACCAACTCCTCAATGTTCCTGTTTTACGAAACAACACAATCAATAGGAAATTAAGTGAATACAATACTATACATTCAATTAAGAATTATGATTTACTTTTTGATCTTATTCATCTCTTCCTTGAGCTCATTGATCTCCTTGGCACAAATTGGATCCCGCGTTGGGTTATCGCCGGGTTTCCACCCGGGTGGTGGGATCCAATAAGGATCCTGAATTCCAGCCTCCTTCCTGATATCGACCAAATCAGCATTCTCAAGCCAGTACTCCATTGCTCCGTCTGCATTGTGCCTCCTCCTAAACCTCTCTTCTCCCCCTGGTGCTATTTTCCCTGACATGTGCTTCAACAAATGGTCTAACAGACCCGTATCACCAATCAACCTCCTGGCATGAGCTCTCAGTGCTGGCCTCAATATGGGTCTCTCGATCACTGCTCCTTGCTCTTTCATTATCTTCAGCATATTCACCTCTGCCTGTTTATACCTCTCAGTAGACCATCTTTGTATGGAGGTTTTGACCTCTTTGTTCTTCCTCTTCTGTTTGCGGATCGCAACTTGATTCTTCACTTCACGTTTTGGCCTTTTGATTATCTGGGTTATGCTCATAATCTCACGGCGCTTTCTCTTGCCATTCTTCCTAACATCACCTTCCTCATCACTCTCTTCTTCTTCTTCCTCTTCATTATCATCACTTGATTCCTCTACTCTCTCCTTCTTCGATTCACGTGTAACATTACAAGGCACAATCGCTCCACACTCATTGCTCTCCTCATGATGAGTCAAAAACTTAACCTGCCGGCGTTTTCCCCACTTGACCATCCCCTTCCCATTTAGCTCCGACCACAGAGAACCCTCTTTCGAGACCACAACACTCCTGGGACTCGAACTCCAGAACCGCCACGAGTTTCTCTTCTCAGTAAGTTCATGAGGTCGTATTCTCCGGTAAAGAGCTTCAGCAGCGACCTCCGACCCAATAACATACCTCTCGTCCAACGCCGGCAGCTTCTTGAAGTTGACATCGGACTTCCCACGATAAATACTCTCGTCGAAGAACGCTCTCAGAGAATGCAAACTCGGGTATCTCAGAGATACTCTCATCTTCGTCTTCTCATTCACCTGCAAACAATAACAAAACACCAAAATTAGCTAAGCAAGCAATCTGAGAGCTCCAATGGCGAAACGAGGTACGTTGAAATGACTCACCATGACGATTCTGATACACTTGAGAAGGTCATGAGGTGATTTGGAAGGGAGCTTGGAAGGATCAATCTCGTAGAAAGAGCTCACTTTGATATGATCAGCAGGATCTTGAAGCATGAAACTACTCTGAGCCATTGTAGTGAGTGTGTGTACTGTGTACAAATCAAAAGCTTTGATACGAACCAGAAGCAAATAAAAAGAGAGAAAAAAAAACGAAGGTGTGTACTATACTGCTACCACTATTGCACTCGTCTTTGAGTTGAGTGTAGTACACGCGCATTCCTTCTCAGATCGTGCGGCTTATAATCATTCATCAGAATTTCTTGTTACTTTAACGCAGACAAACATCTCTCTCTCTCTCTCGCCTGCGAAACAAAACAGAAACACAATAATAGCTTTTCGATTCTGTTTCCTTCTCAAGTAACGAACTTGGACGTGTGGGTTTCCCACGCACATTTGATCGAGTGAAATACACGTACTAACGATATAGTAGCATCATCATCGCGACAATGAAGCAGCGGCAGAGTGAGATTATGCATCTGCGCTGCACACGATCGCCGGTGAAAATAACAAGACTTGCTTAATTAATTATATAACCAAAAAACATTAAAAAATATTCGTTTTTCCTAAATTCTGTAATTCTTATTTATAATAATAATAATAATAATAATAATAATAATAACTGGACCCGGGAGGGGGGAGAGAGAGAGAGATTTCTGTTATGAGTGCAAATGAGGCGGCGGTTGCGGTTGCATTGTGTGCTTCGGGAGAGGTTTTGGTTTGCCGGTAATGATGATCAATGCACGTGATTCGGCTCACGTGGGCCTTTTCCCTTTTCTTTAAAGTTTTTTTTTAATTCTGACAGCTTCCCAAATTTTGCATTTCTACCGGGTCGGGGAATCCGGGAATCCTGTTTATGTGAGGATGTATCAATTTGGTACATATATTTATAGAAATTACGGAAATATATGAATGTAATTTAATAAAATAAGGTAATAATTAGTTAATTGAGATAGAAGATCTGATCTTTTTTTGAACGAAGGAACTTGTGACCGTCATATTTTGGATATGCATTGAGTAAATCTTCGAATTGACATAATAGTCTGCAAATCACGTCAATTGGGTAATTCTAGGTGAACCATGTACGACAGACTTGATCGAGAGAATATAAATAAAAAAATTCGAACATATGACCTTTTAGCCTGATGTCCATCAACTCGACCACTGTTTAGGAGACTTTGATCCCTTTTTGCTCTTTCCTTATCGACTAATTCATCCCGATAAATTAAAAGACAAAATTCTAATTAATTCTGAATTTTTTGTTAATTAATCCTAAAATTTTTAATCTAATATCTAATTATTTTAATTAAGTGACCAACTTTTAAAATTTTAACAGCTTGTTTTAAACATTGAATTAGGTGTCTGATTAAGATGAAAAGAGTAAGACATTGAATTAGGTGTCCGATAATTTCAGATTAAGATGAAAAGAGTAAGATTATGTACTTTTGAATCTTTTGAGAATTCGTGATTTAGCAAGACTTTCAATTAGTCCTGTTGTTGTTATATTGGACGAAGGCAACAAATGAGTAAAAAAGTAGAAATTTTCTAAGCAAATCACTTGAAATTTATCGCATATGGGTAGGTAATGACAGTTAGTGATCATTTTCTGTCAAGGAATCAACACGATTGATCCTGAGGTCTTTCGGCTTTCAAGGTCTGAATGCTACCTTAGACAGAGGGTATTGGTGATTTACCCGAACCTTCAATAAACCTGAAGCAATCTTGGCAAAAACATCCATGGAAGTTTCGAGCAGGTCTTCCCGAGTAGTGATGTACAGCATCAGAGATGGTCTTGTCAAGAACAAAGACTTCGCCCCAAGTTCTGGCAATGGGACGGGATCCGGCATACCAGATGACTGCCCGAAACTCACCATGTGTCCTCTAGTTTCAAGCAATCCAATGATCCCTGAAAAATTATTGGTTTCCCCATGAGTGACAAGAAGTTTCAGAAGGCTCTGCTATAACCATTTTGATTGAAACCAACTGAGATGAATCAAAGCTGAAAGGTAGGACATGATATATATCAGATTCCCAAGCCTACTGATCAAACTAAATGGTGCAGCAGCCAATCATAAAACAAAAGATGTCATGACAAGAACCTTAAAACACATCAAAATTCAATCATAAATTGCTACAAAAGTGAATCGTAACAGAAACAAAGGATTCCATTACCTAAAATGTGTCCTTACCCACAGAATCATAGACAACATCGACTCCTTTTCCTGACGTTATCTCCTTGACACGGGCGACAAAATCCTCCTCCTTGTAGAGTATTACGTGAAGACGTCCATCTTCCTTGGCTTGTGCTGCCTTTTCCTTGGTCGAGACAGTTCCAATGACAGTGGCACCAAGGGCAGTCGCCCGCTGACATAATAATGAACCCACACCACCTGCTGCTGCATGAACAAGAACAGTGTGCCCAGGTTCAACCTGTAGTAGAAGGACAAACTTTTATGAGTAATGATTAATGTAGTACTGAAACTAAGACAAACTTTTATGAGTAATGATTAATGTAGTACTGAAACTAAGTATTCCGCAACAGTGGGAAGTGAACTAACAAAAGCTTGGTTATAACATGCCTTAAAGCAACGATGCAATAACATCTGAGCAGTCATGCCTTTACTTACGACAGAAGCTCCAACAATAGGATCAATGGAAGGAGGAACAGGAACGACTTTATCAGCAGGAAGGATCAGCTGTTCAGCATAGGAACCCATACGACTACCAGCATGAGCAACAATATCTCCAACTTTTACATCAGAGAGTCCAGGACCCACAGCCACCACTTCTCCAACAGCCTCAAACCTGAAACAAGAAAAGAAGTTTTTAGAGGATATGGAACCGATATAACAGGAATGCAATTTGTTGCTGGAATGCAATTCGGCTGAACTCAACTATAAAGGACAAGAAGAGGACCTGGACTGAAGGGTACAGAAGGAGCCTTGTAAACTACTCTGCGAAAGTACACATCGATAAAGTTAAGCCCAATAGCCTTGTTTTTCACAAGAATCTCACCTTCCCCTGGTGCCGCTACCTCCACGTCCTCCTACTTCAGCACCTATTATTGAGATAATTTACAGTATGGGCATAATCAGAACAAACAGAATAATTCCTAAAGCTATTGCACCCAAGAAAGAGCTTATCAGAAAAAGAAAACGTTCTCATGGGTTTGGCCTCACTTGGTAGTTCAAGTTTATGGAGAAAGCTATAAACTTTGCTCCCACAATGACCGAATCATTAGAATTGAAGGCATACTTTATGAGCATAAACAGAATAAACACAAACCTGACGAGAATAATAGTTTTAAAAGTTATTACAGTCAAGAAAGAGCTAGTGAAAACACTCTAAACGAAGGAGACCAGACCTCTAAACATCAAAAACTCTTGCCTCACTAGATAATTCAAGCTTAGGGATTAGGTCCTGAGTTTCAATAACACTTTGCATAGCCCAAATCACCTTCCTATAGAGAAAGCTGTAAACTTTAGTCCTAACAATGTCTGCACCACTGAAATTGAAGGGCTCCTCATACAAATAATTGAATTTTAGAATTGAAAGGGTACAGAACCATGAAAAGGCAAGACATTATCGAACCCTCGAAGAATCAGAAATTAAACTAATTCCAACCGAACTACAGTGACAAAATGGAAAAGAATCGAACCAAATAAAAGCATGGAAGGAGAGAAAGAGAGAAACCTCAGGACAACCAAGCTCGTGAACCCTAATAGCTTTCACCATTTTGCTAGTGGGTTTTGCAGCTGATACTGTAACAAGCTCTCTTGCAACCAAGTACCAGCCTTTCTTGGTTTAATATCGTAATGACGCTGTGCTTGTTGTTTACCAATTTTCCAAGAAAACTCGTACACCTTGGACGAGGGTGATGTAGGAGTGGCAACGACAGTGAGCCAATGCTTTGTAGTAACTTGTGTCTTAATCAACCCATTTAGGATTCTTTTTCTTTGTCCTGTTATATGGGATCATATCTTTGTCATGTAATATTAAATTTTATTTATATATTTATATATACCTTACATAAATATATGAATGAGATTTAATAAAAATAGATAAGAATAAAGTAATTGAAATAAAAAATTTGATATATATTATTTTGGTTAATTTTCTCGAAGAAGACAACCGTTCAAAATTCACAAAAGGTAAATTCTTAATTATGTTTTGACTTGAAAGTTAATTAAAATTAAAATTGAGTTTACTTTTTCACGATTTAATCAAATTTTAAATTTTTTTGAGTTGTGTTAAAACTTAATTAAATTTAAAATTGAGTTAACTTTTTTACGATTTAATTGAATTTGAAATCAAACTTGACCTTAGAAATTAAATTTAAATTCGAATTTGAACTTATAAAAAACTCGAGCCAAATCAACTCAATCTCATTTTCACTTTTAAAATTATGGGAATCAATCAATAAAACATTTGTATTTTGGAATGAATATGAATTTATTAACCCTTGAATTAATCACCCTTATTTATATCAACCCTAATTGGTTACATGATTTCATCATTCGTTTACATAATTAGTACTTCAATTATTCTTTATAATGAATATTGTTTTATTTGTGTACAATAGAAGTTTTTTATATATTATTGGTGAGTCAATAATTTGTCTTTTTCTAATAAAAATAATTGAAAGAGTCAAAATTAACAATTAAAAAATTTAACAAATTTGGTCATATCAATTGTAAAAATCTTGAATCGGTTGATTTTCTAGTTGGATTTTTAATATTCCAATTCAATTTATTTTAATAATCCTGAACTGATTTAATTTTTTATTTGGAATTTTAAACCTCATGAAACTATAAGATATAAGGATTCTCGAGTTCTTCAACTCAAGAACAGGCACTAAATTCTTAAAGATCATACTCTGGTCTTAACTTTCGTAGATTATAACATTTGACTTCAACAAACAATGTCCTCATGGACATTAACAAGCGGCGGAAACACCAAATTAAGCATATATTGGCTACTAGGCACTACATACAACCCCATGTGATTGGCTCAGGCTCTAACCTACATGACCAATGACCTCCAATGGGATTGAACACTGATTTAACATATTAACCCTCACTGGAAATTGACTACTGATCGATAAGTAGCACCAGGTTGCCACCCACTTGGAATTACATCCTTAGCCACCAGAGTTTCGCCGGAGTACTGTGACGTAAGTTTGATCGAAAATGGCGGCTTAAGCTCTGTTCCAGCATCCAACTTCCACACTGCACCCCAAGATTGTTGCAGTTCCCTCCACTGCTGACCGTTAGTTTGTGTCCCCGACGCAGCGTCCTCCAGCTCGACAGCCGCAAGGTCACCGTCTCCGTCTTCAAACTCCACTACAACTGCGAAATAATTGGGGTTCGAACCCTGGTCCACGTGAAATGCTATCTTCCTCCCTGGATAATCACATGCAACCCTGCAACAGATTTATTCCTTAGAACAAGGTGCAAGAAAGATCGGTTAGAGAGTAAGAGATGTAAGAATATCATCATCACCACCTTGCGTAGAGAACTTGCAGGACTCCGGCGTCGCGAAGTTGTTGTTCTTGACCGGGAACCGCCATGGCACCAAAAGCTGTGCCACTCAGATCGAAATGAGCGGAGTCCGACGCGCAAGGACCTCCTGGGCACGAATCTGTTATCACCACCCTCACTGGTTTACCAGAACATGACTGATGGTTTGTGCATTTAACCTACAAAGGGACAAAACGAACAACTCATTCCTGAGAAGAAGAATGAGAACGCATAGCAGATACGTGAACCAATTCCATTTTACCTACCTGATAACAAGCTCCACATTCCTTGCCGGAACCATATAGAGAAGGACCAACCGCAGTTATTAACGAAGAGAATGGAGGCTGTGAAACAGCGCTCCCATATCCACAGGCACCTCCTGCAACCATTATTAACAATTTTCTTTCTTAGTCAGGCATTCATGGTGGTGCCATATACTACCAAAAAATCAACAAACAAAACACAGTTTTCTCTTTACCGTCACTTCCTGCGCCGTCGGGGCTACCGTACCAGGTGGCTCCGGCTGATGACCATTTGGTGCCAGTAGTGGTGAGACTCAAACGTTTTGTACTGAAACAAACGCACAGCTCGAAGTGACTAACGAGTAGTGATAGTACTAGAAACAAATAAGGCGTGAAGAAGCCATAGAGGGACAAGTCTGAGGTCGTCATTGCTTATCACGAATCTCACTACTTTATCAGGTAGCTCCGTGTAGATAGGCTACTGAATTTATGTATTCCATTCCCATATCAATGCAAGTATTTATAGATAGAGATAAGCTTTTGTCTTTGGAATTAGGCATATTACTTATATTTCAAGTTATCTCTTAATTCTATTTTTAGAAAGGGTTAATCAGCATCTGCTTGTCTTATTGGTTAATTATTAAATAATACTTTCTCTTATATTTGATTATTTGAAATATTTCACGAGTCTAAGAGTTAAGTGACATCACATAATTTGAGCTTCTGTTATTTCCGTGTGCCTTCTGATATAGGGTAGCCCGAATGGGAGAATTGTGTGATAATTATATAATATTGTATGAAATAATTAGGGCATCATATGATAATTAACTCTTTTTTTATTTTTAGAGTGATTTGTGGAATGAAAAGTATGCTGAATTGTTAGCTAAGTCGGCTTAAATTCATGATTTGACATATTATTAATGTAATTATTAACTTTTTAAAATTATCAATAATCTTCGTATAATTTTGATTTTATAACACCTATATTGCTTGATATGAACTTTCTATTAAAAAAAACTCTAATCATATGCTCGAACGATTTATTTTTACATGTGGGACTATACAATGTCTTGAATTTCACAATTAGGGTTTACAACAGAGTGAAGAATAGGGTTCCTACATAGGAAGAACATAGCGATGGGAAATTTAGGACATCGGGAGGAGAATTAGGGCTCAGATAGGCGAAAGGTTGAACAAATAATTCTCCGTAACCTATTTCTAAGAAAAGTTCGAATCCGTTTTGTTCGGATATTAATCGGTCTTGGTTTGACATGGTTTACGTTTTACTGGCTCTCGGAAGAGTTAACATCTCTATTAGCTAACATGTTATTAAGTCTTTAAAATTTGAATTTATTAGTAAAAACATAATTAAACATTACATCACTTGGGAAAATATTTAATCCAAGCATAAGCATAGGCCTGAATTAAGGCAATCAAGGCGATAATTATTGACTAAAATTTGGTGGCTTTGATTTAGTCATCGTATAATTAAAAAGCATTGTCGGTTGAAGTGGGCCCATATCTTTTGATATTTGTTACCAATTTTGTCTTTGCAACTTCCCAGGATTTTGCCGTTGATGTTGGTTATTGGTCGTTAACTTAAACCACCTAAAGATTCCCTCCATCGGACGGCCAATACTCAATCCCAAGAGTCCCAAAAATCAAATTTAGTGACTTGATTGACTTGATTTAGTATAAAAGCTTTCTTGTTGGTATATAAGCACATGCAAAGAAGGAATATTGTTTTGGATTATACCTGTATTAACGGTCAGTGCTATATCCAATAAGGGTTTGTAATTATCTCCACGAGAAGGAAGTTTCAACGACCGTATCTTCTGCTAGTCTTAGCTCCATTGATCTTGCCCTTTATTATGCATTTATTTCGCCGTAATCACGTACTCTATATCGTGTAGAAATTGTTCTGCCGTAAAAGAATAATGAATACAATTTATAATTACAAAAATAACGGCAAGCTTCAACCGATAAGATATCGATTGCTCTTTTGCGATCAGAAGATTACGAGTTCGATTTATAAAAATAATGTCTTTGTAAAATATAAAAGAAATGTTGCATATAATTGATGATTTTCACTCAGCCCTCATAAAATAGGGAGCTTTATATATTGAGTTTGTGCTTTTTAGTTACACAAATAAAAACATTAATTTTTTATCTTAACAATATAATAATGTTTTAAAATGTTTAAATTGAATTATAACTTCCATAATATTTAGAACAAAATCTAATTAGAAGAAAAATCGACTAAATTAATTTCCTATTAATTAAATATCACAATTAGCTGATGTGATATTAATTTTTTAATGAAAAAGTTGACTCTTTATTATGTGACTAAATGAGACGCGATGTCTAATAATTAAAATAAAATAAATATTATGTCAGTAGTAACATGAAATTTAACTAACAGATAATTAACCATTTTAAATAGTGACATCACATTTAACTAACAGAGAACTAATCTTGTTAAAATTTTCATCTATTTAAGGTATGTTCTAAATATCTTGAAAACGTTATGGTTCAATTTAAACGCTTTGAAATATTAATGTTCAATTTATATTTTGTTAAAAATATTGAGATTCAAAATGCAATATTAACCTAATTGAAAATGATATTCGAACTTATGTGGTAAAGTGATGAGAAATTTAATTCCCCTTAAATAAGTTTTAGATTAACGAGTCCTGATGAATAGAATAAATAGGTTCATTACGAGCTTTGTAATTATCCCTTTTCGAGTCTATTCAATTCATATCAAATTAATTGAAACTCAAGTGGGGAAAAGTTTAATATCTCCTAAATATAAGTTATTAGGTTTTAAATTTTGTAGATGTAGATGGATTAAATAGTTATTTTGCTCCTTTTGTAAATTAAGAGCCTTGTTTTTTGTGAAAAATTGTTGAAGGGTTTTTTAGTTATTTGTTCTCTGAATCCTAAAGACATCCAGAATTTACATACATAATTTAGAGCCGTCAACACTCAAATTATCCATATTTGGAGCAAGAATTTGGGCAATGCACTGGTAGCTCTTATTCCATGCTTTATGTTGTTTTTGTTAGATCATTAATGTCTCATATAATAAATGTTTATAAAGCTTAATACCGACATGATGGGTGTGATAGTTAAAAGGTGGTTTTTTCAAAAACCACTTATAAGCATCATCTCTTTTGATCCTATTCTTGCTTATTAAGTTGGTTCTGTCAATAACCATCATATAAGGGACATAAGTGAAAAAGTGAGGAAAAAGAATAGAAACACAGAAAAGAATCAAGAGTTCTGAAGAGTTTGATTTTCGTATTTACATCAAACAACTTTATAGATCAAGGTACGACTACTTTATTAGTGAGACTTATATATGTTTAAGATCCTGCATAATCGCATAATAAAGTGAGAGTATTACATGTCGTATCAGAGCAACTAGTTGTGAATTGTATAATTCTATGTAACATTTTCGGGTTTTGAAAATCTTCATGCTTTTCTATTTGGACAAAACCGATGATTGTATATATATATATATTGGGAAATTTTATTTTTGCAACGAAATTTTCAAGTACATGAAAAATATTTGTGTTTTCTCGATGGTGTCACATAGTTGAGGATGATGCGTACGCAACGTCACTGACGACAAACGTGTGTTCACAATCTATACTCGTCGCTAGAACGTTGTAACATCGAGGATGACGGTGAATTTACTGGGTCTGTGACATCATGCCTTGGTGATGATCCAGACGCTACCAATGACTGTGCCATATGTCAATGTTGGTGATGCCAAACGCTGTCGATCGTGATGTTACAACGTTCGTGTCGTATGTTTATTGTATGCTTCCCTCCTCGTTGTCGATGGTGATGATGTTTCCCTTGGTGGCGTAAGACAGAGTCGATGACTATCTTGTTATCCGTGTGTGAGGCTGGTGTGATGGTGCATCATCATTGTTATGTCGTTGGTTGTTTTTGATAATGATGAACAGTTTATGAGCAGTGTTAATAGTATTAAACAATAAAAGATGAATGAACGTGAAAAGTGTTATTAATAAATTATGCATTCATGAATAGTTATGTTAGTGTACGTTAATTATAAAATTAATTATAATTATCAACAGTACAATATATGCACGTTAACATGAATAGGAAAAAAAAAGGGAAGAAGTATATGCATGTTAACTTGTTTATGGATTTTGACAGCATCACTGTTATCAAGATTAATAATAATTATGTACAATGTTTTGTATGCATTTACATTAAAAATAATGATTGGCAGTTTGTTTATGATGTGATAATTGAATATTTAATATTTTACACATTTATCAAATTTGGAACAATATTATTTTAGATTTGTCAATCACCAAAGTGATCAAATCTTTAGGATAATTAGTTCTAAATTGACTATAATTTTTTAATCACTCACTCATAAACTTGATGTTATAAATGATGTTTATCTATGAGTAGATTGAAATTCATTATTATAAGAAATTTATGAATTACCCAAAGGTTAATTGGTTGTTCTTATAATTAATGAATATGATTGTTGGGTAATGTAAATACACTATTAGTTTTACTTACTTATCTAAAGATAATAAATATTTCTGAGTAGTGTATGCATCATTACCTAATAATGTTAAATATTATCGACATCATTATGATTATTTTGTGCTTTGTTGTATCACCCAAAGGAGAACATTAATCTACATTAATTGTTAACATAATCTTTCATTTGAATCTATATAATATGTTAGTTTATGACTCAAAGTATTAATGTTAGACGTGTACTTATTACAGTTTCTATCCCTATGTCTTTACATTTACAAGCTTCGTCTGTACCAATAGTTAATGGGTTAAAATTTTCTAATTGGAGTGAACAAGTTCAATTTCACTTTGGTGTATTGGATCCTGATTTGGCACTTCAAGTTGAGAAGCTTACTATTATTACTGATACTAGCAATAATGAAGAAAAGGCTCATTATAAAGCTTGGGAAAAATCAAACAGACTGAGCTTGATGTTTATGAGAATGAGCATAGCAAACAACATCAATTCAACTCTTCCCAAAATTGAAAGTGCTAAAGAATTTATGAGTTTTGTTGAAGAGCACTCCCAAATAGCTGATAAGTCTCTTGCTGGGACATTAATGGGTACTTTGATCACCATGAAATTTGATGGTTCTCGTACTATGCATGACACGTCATTGAAATGACAAATATTGCAATAAGACTTAAGTCTCTGGGAATGGAAGTGAATGAAAATTTCCTTATACAGTTCATTTTGAACTCTTTACCGTCTGGGTATGGTCCATTCCAAATGAGCTATAATACCATGAAAGATAAATGGAATGTGCACGAATTGCATAGTATGTTAGCTTAGGAGGAAACAAGACTTAAGAATCAAGGAAATCATTCCATCCATTTTGTGAAATATTAAGGAGCTAGTAAGAAAGTACATAAGAAACATGGAAAGGGGAAAGGACCACTGAAGACCAATGAGTCCTCCGTTAAGATCCAAAAGAAGGAAAACAATAACAAATGTCATTTCTATGGAAAATCTAGACACTTCCAGAAGGCTTATCCACGACTTAAGGCTTGGTTCGAAAAGAAAGGTAAGCTTAAGGCTTATGTATGTTTTGAATCAAATTTAACTGAAGTTCCATTGAATACTTGGTAGATTGATTCTGGATGTACAATTCATGTTTCTAATACTATGTAGGGATTCCTTACGACCCAAACCACAAACCTAAATGAGAATTTTGTTTTCATGAGGAATAGAGTAAAGGTTCCAGTGGAAGTAGTCGGGACTTACCGTTTAATCTGGAATATTGGGCATCATTTAGATTTATTTGAAACTCTTTATGTACCTAGTATTTCTAGGAATTTGATTTCTTTATCCAAACTTGATGTTACTGGATACTCTTTTAAGTTTGGTAATGGATGTTTTAGTTTGTTTAAGTGTTGAATCCATTTTCTCATTGAAATGAGTGGCATTTTCCTTTAATTCTTGCATATAGTCATTAGGTTTTATACACATTTTTTCAGCTAAATTGTTTAGTTTATTTGAATCTACATTTATAGTGGTTCACGTCTAATTTGTAGGAAATACAAG
>JAOSBN010000006.1:39544780-39582693 GCA_027563595.1 Erythroxylum suave | reverse complement strand
GAGCTCTTGGAATGTGTTCACTCTAATGACTCAAGGTTTGGGACATCAGGTGTTATCGTATCATATCTTAGTTTTACGTTATTTTTTTATTTTTTTCTTTCTTTGGTTAATTGAAAGGAGGGAAGCCATCATGGGTTAGCTCATTGCTTGGCAGTTAAATCTAACATTTTTCAAGCTCAAGATGTGGTTCTTGTTGTCAAAATTACAGAACTTGCTTGGAGATGGAAACTTATCTGGCAACGCATTTGACATCTATCTCTTCTAAGCACCAAGTAAAGAGGGGGCAGCTTCACAAGTCTGTCAGACGGCCTTGATCTTCCTCTATTATTTTGTCGTGCTAAACTGGGTTTCTGTTGAGTTCTTTTGTTTTTCTGACTGGATTTCTTGTGTTGATTTTTTTTTCTCTTTTACTCTTGTCTTCTATATAACTGAGTATCTGACTAAGGGGGACCCTTTTCCTATCTTTTTCACTGCATTGGCACTATAATTCTCGGATCACCCTTGGTATTTATGACAAAAAGGGGGAGATATAAATATTTGTGGTTATCTGCTTAGTTTCCTGTAACAGGTATTTTGTCAAAAATGCCAAAGGGGGAGATTGTGACGGGATTTCCGCTATCAAGCCATGTAGTTGGCAGTTTTTGACAACAGACAAAATAGGTTTCCAGAAAAATAAGATTGATGGTCTTTTACTCAACCAAAGATAATAAGGAAACTAAGTCAGAAAGGGATGATTAGATTTTAAACGGGAAGGAAATCACACCAATCAAGGAATCTGTGAATTTTCTACCTGCTCCATATCTTCTGAATTTTCTATCCGTTGCAAGAGATGCAGAGTTGAAGATAGATATTGAAGTGAGGACTATAAAAGAAGAAATGACCACAGCAGAGTGATAAGACAAACAAACTACGAAGAAGCTAAAATCTGTGTGAAGTTGAGAGTTTGTCTGTGTGAGGCATTTAATACTTTCTGTGTGTAAAGAGTATTAGTCGTCTGTGTGAGACTAATTACATACTGTGAGACAAGTTGTAACCTTCTGTGTGTTAGGTTATTTTAAGTTGTCTAATCGAGAGTGCACTGCCATCTGAGTGAGGCAGTACTATTGACAGCAGTCAAGCTGTTATTTGATCTTTTAGGATACTAGAAAACCACCTTATTTCTTGTATTCTTTCAAGAACGATTATAGTAAACATATTTAGACCGGGCAAGGCCCCGCTGATGTAGGATATCTTAGAAAGATATCTAAACAGCGATAACATATCACGTCTCCTTTTTATTTTTAGTACTTTGCATTTCTGCTATTTAGTTTGATGCAAACCTCTGATTTTTCATTGCATGTTTTATTAAAGCCTGACAGATAAGACTTATTCTGTTAATAGTGACTAACAGGTTTTCTACTCACAATTTATTGATCAATTAACGGGTTGCAATTTCAAGTACAAACCATGGCATACATCAGACTTCCTATTGCTGAGGTATACGACACCTTCGCCATGTGTGCATGTTCTTCCTCCGTCTTTGGTGACTGTTCGTTAGAGAGTCTAAAATGATCACCTAAAGGTGTGCTCATTGGTTTAGCATCTTGCATGTTGAACCTAGAGAGTACCTTTTTATGTACTCAGCCTGTGATAACACCAAAGTCCCCAACTTTGTGTCTTTCTTGATCCTCATTTTAAGAATCTGTTTTGCAGCACCCAGATCTTTCATTGCGAACTGCTTTGAAAATTTTCACTTCAAATTTTTAATCTCTTGCATATCTGAACCTGCAATGAGCATTTCATCAACATACAATAATAAAATAATGAAGCTGTTGTCAAACTTCTTGATAGCAACAATGATCTGCTTGGCATCTTGTGAAACCACTGCTACCCATAAAACTGTCAAACTTCTTGTACCATTGCCTAGGAGCTTGTTTTAAACCATACAAGCTCTTCTTCAACTTGCATACCAGGTTTTTATTACTTGCCTTTATGAAACCTTCTGGCTATTTCATATAAATCTCTTCCTCCAAATCACCATGAAGAAAAGTTGCTTTTACATCTAACTGTTCAAGATGTAAATTCTCTGTAGCTACAATTTTCAACACCAGTCTGATTGTAGTTAGCTTCACGACTAGAGAGAAAATTTCTATGTAGTCAACACCTTCTTTTTGTTAAAAGCCTTTGACAACCAATCTCGCTTTGTAGCGTTTACTTCCACTGTGCTCTTCTTTGATCCTGAAAACCACTTGTTATGGAACGCTTTCTTACCCGGTGGTAGTTAAGCTAATTCCCATGTTAGATTTGACATGAGCAGGTCCTTCTCTTCTTTCATGGAAGACTCCCACTTGACTGAATTCTCCATTTGCATAGCTTCATCATAACACTCCAGTTCTCCATTGTCAGTCAGCAACAAGTAATACAAAGAAGGCGAATAACGTTGAGTTGGATTAGGAATTCTTGAGAAGCATCTCAATTCTGGTGTGCTTGGTGCTTCTTGAACTGCTTCAGGACTATTCTGAATATCATTTCCAGAAATCTCCTCAAACTCAGCAAATTCCTTCGTTTCAGCATTTGTATTGGAGCTGCTTAGTTCTTCTATTGACTTGTCTTTGTATGACACATTTTCATTGAATATGACATCCCGACTTCTGATGATCTTCCGATTTTCATAATCCCAAAATCAGTAACTGAACTCATCACCACCATATCCAAGCATCAAGTTTACTTCTTTCAACAGAATCTATATGTACGTAAGAAATACAATCAAACACTCTTAAGTGCAAAAGGTTTACCTCTTTTCCGTTCCAAACTTCCTTTGGTATTCTACCATTCGAGGGAACTGAGGGTCTACGATTGATCAAGTAGACTGCGGTGTTAACAGTTTCAGCCTATAGCATCTTGGGTAAGCTGATTTGTATCTTCATACTTCTGGCATGTTCATTCAGAGTTTTGTTCATGTGTTCTGCTATGCCATTTTGCTGCGGTGTCATGGAAACTGTTTTCTCCATCTTAATCCCATTATTTGCACAAAATTCTATGAATCTACTATCTTTGTACTCTCCTTCATTATCAGACCTCAACTGCTTGACTTTCAAACCAGTTTCATTTTCTACCATGACCTTCCATTTTCTGAAGGTATCAAAGACTTCTAATTTTTTCTTCAAAAAATAAAATCACACCTTCCTTGTAGAATCATCAATGAAGGTGACATAATACAATGAGCCTGCAAGAGATGGAATTGGGGATGGTCCCCATAAATCGGTATGAATCAGCTCTAACTTTTCTGCCTTTGGTGTCTCTCACATAGGCCGACATCTACACTTTTCAGATCCGACAGATTCCCTTTTGAAAAAAGTGTCTTCATCCCTTTCTCACTCATATGGCCAACCCTTTGGTGCCATAGGTTTGATTTTCCATCAGCATCTGCTGCTGCAATAATATTTTCTAAGTTTAAGGTTATACAGAGAGTACCAGACTTCTTTCCACCGGCAATAATGAGTGCTCCTTTGGTAATCTTCTATTCATAATATGAAAATATTGTACCATATCCTTCTCCATCAAGTTGTTCTACTTAAATCAAGTTTCTTTTAAGGCTAGGAATCTGTCTCACTTCTTGAGCTTCCAGGTAGTCTGGTTCAGCAACTTTAATTGAATGTCTCCTTTTCCTACGATCTTCAAAATTTCATCATCAGCTACCCTCTCGAAATCACCACTAATATAGTTTTCCATTATTTCTCGACATGAGGTGGCGTGGAAAGATGCCCCTAAATCCAAAACTCATGATTCAATCATACTATTGACGCTTAGAATCATAGCATCACCTACTTCCTCGGTCACACTTGCAGATTCCTGTACACCGGTATCTTTCTTCGATGCTTGACAATCCATCTTAAAGTGACCCTTTTTGTCGCAATTATAACATTTGAAATCTTTCTTTCCCGATCTAGATTTGCCCCTTCTAGATTTCAATATGCCATGATTTGAGTTTCTATCTGAAGTTCTCCTTCTAGATTCTGTGTGTAAAGCCGAAGAGGTTGATGCTTCACCTGATTCTCTCCGCCAAATTTCTTCCCTCAATACTAGATCCTGAACATCGTCAAATTTCAATTTAGTGTATCCCGACGAGCTACTGACTATTGTAACTGTAGCATTTCAACTGTCTAGTAGAGATAATAAGAGAATCAAGGCTTGAACTTCATCATCGAATTCAATTTCCACGGAACTTAATGGGATGTGATTGTGTTGAGTTCATTAAGATGTTGGGCCATTGATGCCCCTTCTGCCATCCGCAAATTGAATAACTGCCTCATCAAGTGAACTTTGTTTGAGGCCAAGGGCTTCTCATACATACTGAAGAGAGTCGCCGTGGTCTTTTCCTTTGCTATGTTGAAAGTAACATTGCGGGATAATGTCAATCGAACAACTCTAAGGGCTTGTATGCTGAGAAGATTCCAATCTTCATCCTTCATGCCCTCTGGCTTTATTCTTGAGAGAGATTGATACAGTTTTTTGGTACAGATAATCTTCAATTTTCATCTTCCAAAAGCTAAAGTCCGTGCTATTGAACTTCTCAATTTTCACCTTTCCTTCATCTGCAGCCATCGCTCCTACTCGAATCTAGACTCCTTTGAATCATTTCTAACTATTTCTGTGAACCACCGTGTACTAGGACACCTTAGTCGGCAAACTAGAACCACCGACAAAATTTAACTATTCATGAAATTTACTATTTGCATAAATAGTAACTTTGTAGAAAACTGGCAGAATTAACCACCAAAAGTTCTGATACCAGTTGTTAAGAAATTATTCAGTTTTTCCTAAGAAATCAGATTAATAGGAAAGTGAAATAAAAGTGGAAGAATAACATACAAAATTTGATAACGGAGTTCGGCCAAATTTGCCTACGTCTCTGGATCTGCTGCAAATCTTTTACTTAAGGGAGAAATTATACAACATTCACAACTCAATAAAATTACTCTCAATTTTTTCTCACTAAAGCTCTTCTCTCTAAGCTTTAAGTTTTTTATATATAAATGTTGTATATATATTGTCTATGCTACCGAATGGAGAAGGCCTTATATAGGCCTCCAATCTCCTCAAATGTCAATGGTTAGGCAGCCTAACCTTGACAAGGCTTGGTAGCTAGCAAAAAAGGATGCTCTCTTGACTGACATAGTTAGGTAGTAGCCAAAAATGGCTGCTGTCTTTACTAACAGTTTATTAATTGAGGAGGTAACACCCTCATTATATAAGCAAGAGCCTTGTCCCAATTGTTTTCCCCAACCTATATGGGGCAAACAAATGAGCCAAAACTCAACAGATAGTTTCCTTTGTTATCATTTACTCTTACTAGCTAGTCCTTGCCACTGAATTCTTTAATTATCTTTTGGTCGGATTTGCAGTCATTTGTATGATTTCTTTTTATTTGATTCTTTCATACTGTCAGGAATCTACTACTGCTTTTGTCCAGTGCTTAAAAACAAGGCTGAGTTGATTGCGGCTTCCCGTAAAGCCAAAGGGCGTGGTGATGGTACTGTTGGCATGTTTTCTTGGCTTGTTGGGGTTGCTTTTGCTAGGTGAGAACTCCCTTGTTTCCACTCAGTTATGGCTTTATGTGCATTTACATTTGAGATCTGACAATTTAACTCATCTTTAATATGCAATGTTTCCCTTATGATGTTAGAGATGTCCTTTCCTAATTGATGACCTTTCTCTACAATCATCATCTTTCAGGGCGTTGAATGTATCGCTGACAAATCCTATATGGGTTCTTATGATGCGTATGCAGGTGTGGTTGGAAAGTTTTTAACATATCCGATGTTTTAGTCTTCTTTAGCGTTTTCCTTACCACTTCCACTTCGTGATCATTTATTTAGTAATCCAAATCCTGTATGTGTTATGATCAAATGAGTTTGAGATTACTATATCAAGAATTAGGGAAGAAGAAGAAGAAGAATAGAAGAAAGTAAAGTTTATAAAATAAGAAATACTAAAAGAAAATAGAGAAGAGAGAAAGCAAAAAAGAAAAAGAAAAAGAAAAAGAAAAATAGACTTCTTATTAATATCTTTTTAATATAAGAAAAAGCTAAAACTTCTAACACAACTCAACTATAATGGGAGAAGGAGACCCCATGCATTAGAATACATCCTTTTACATCACTCTGAACTAGTAACATTTGAACATGTATTATACCTATTCTATACTATCTTTACATGTATCAGTATGTTATTGGGACCATAAGCTAGCGGGAAAAAAGAAATCTTCCTAGTTATATTTGTTGGATTATTAATTTCTCATGTAATTAAAAATACCGACATGATAGGTGTGATAGTTTAAGAGGTGGTTTTCTCATTTGAAACCACATATAACCGTAACCTGTTTTGGTTTTATTCTTGCCTGTTAAGAGTACTTCTGCAATAACCATCAAATAAGTGAAAAAGAACAGAAGTGATAACGAGAGGATAAAAGAATAGAAACATGGAAGAGATTTAAGATTAAACAACATTATGAATGAAGGTACGATAATTGATTATGTGAGAATTACATATGTGTAAGATCCTGTAGCATTGTATGATAAAGAGAATGTATTTTACATGTGGTATCAGAGCATCTAGTTATGAACTTTATTATTCTTCGTTAAGTTTTTTAGTTTTGAACCATTATTCATGCCTTTCTATTTGGACAAAACTGGGCAATTTTATATCTTGAAGTATATGAGAGATGCAAGTTTTTCCCCGTGATCCAAGAAACTATCAGTGATGTTTTTTTCTTTTAGTGGTGTAATCAAACATCGATGCTTGCCGAGTTAGTCTTGTGTGCAGCTGTTGTGATGCAACTTCATCACTGTTATTAAAAGATGCAAGAATAAAACACGCATGAACTGGTTGTTTTAATAACAGATATAGCAGATGCATGAAGTGGTTGTTTTAATAACAGAAGAGTGAATATGAATGTGAAGAGTTTATGCATCGTGTTAATAATATTAAACTATAACAGATGAAGAGCGCATGTAATTGTCTTAAGTTCACGTGAATAGTATTGATATTATTACACATCAAAACACACACTGCATGCATTTATGATAAAGCCCACGTAAACAGTGTTTATATTAGTAAACAACAAACATACACTGCATGCATTTATGGTAAAGTGTACTTTAATAATATTTATATTATTAAACAATCAAAGATGTAATGCATGCATTTATTATTATAATGTACGTATATGGTGTTTATATTTTTAAACAATGAAAGATGATATGTATATATTAAGTGTACGTGAATGAATGTGTTTGATATTATTAAACAAGAAAAGAGGAATACACATTAACAATATTATGTATGCATATATTTGAAAAAAAGTTGTTAAGGTGCATGAGAATGAGGCATATGCATGTTAAAAAAATTTTATTATGGGATAATTAAATAAGTAATATTTTATGGATTTATCAAATTTGGATCAATATTATGTTATAATTTTTAATCACTAAAGTGATCAAATGTTTAAGCTAATTTAGTTTTAAATTAACTAGAATTTTTTCAATCACTCGCTCATAAAATTGATTCTATAAATGATGTTTATCTATGAGTATATTGAAATTCATTATTATAAGAAATTTATGAATTACTCACAGGTTAATTGGTTGTTCCTATAACGAATGAATATGATTGTTTGGTAATATAAATACACTATTAGTTTTACTTATTTATCTAAAGATAATAAATATTTCTAAGTAATGTATACATCATTACCTAATAATGTTAAATGTTATTGGTATCATTATGATTATTGTGTGCATTGATGTATCACCTAAAAGAGAACATTAATATACATTAATTGTTAACATAATCTTTCATCTGAATCTATCTAATATGTTAGTTTATGACTCAAAGCATTAATGTTAGGCATGTATTTATTGCAGTTTCTATCCCTATGTCTTTACATTCACAAGCTTCATCTGTACCCATATTCAATTGGCTGAATTTTTCTGACTCAAGTGAACAAATCCAATTTCACCTTGGTGTATTGGATCTCGATTTGGCACTTCAAGTTGAGAAGCCTGCTGTTATTACTGATACTAGTAGTGATGAAGAAAAGGTTCATTATAAAGCTTGGGTAAAATCAAATAGACTAAGCTTGATGTTTATGCGAATGAGCATAGCAAATAACATCAAGTCAACTCTTCCCAAAACTAAAAGTGCTATCGAATTTATGAATTTTGTGGAAGAGCGCTCCCAAACAGCTAATAAATCTCTTGTTGGGACACTAATGGGTACTTAGACCACCATGAAATTTGATAGTTCTCGTACTATGCATGAACATGTCATTGAAATGACAAATATTGCAGCAAGACTTAAGTCTTTGGGAATAGAAGTGGTTGAGAATTTTCTTGTACAGTTTATTTTGAACTCTTTACCATCTGAGTATGATCCATTCCAAATGAGCTATAACACCATGAAAGACAAATGAAATGTGCACGAATTGTAAAGTATGTTGGCTCAGGAGGAACCAAGACTTAAAAATCAAAGAAATCATTCCATCAATTTTGTGAAATATCAAGGAGCTAGTAAGAAAGTACATAAGAAACATGGAAAGGGGAAAGGACCACTGAAGACCAACAAGTCCTCCATTAAGATCTAGAAGAAGGCAAACAATAACAAATGTCATTTCTGTGAAAAATTTGGACTCTTTCAGAAAGACTGTCCACGATATAAGGCTTGGTTCGAAAAGAAAGGTAAGATTAAGGCTTATGTATGTTTTGAATCAAATTTAACTGAAGTTCTATGTAATACTTGGTGGATTGATCCTGGATGTACAACTCATGTTTCTAATACTATGCAGGGATTCCTTACGATCCAAACCATAAAACCAAATGAGAAGTTTATCTTTATGGGGAATAGAGTAAAGATTCCAGTGGAAGTAGTTAGGACTTTTAATCCTAAATACTAGACATCATTTAGATTTATCTGAAACTCTTTATATACCTAGTATTTCTAGGAATTTGATTTCTTTATCTAAACCTGATGTTATTGGATACTCTTTTAAGTTTGATAATGGATGTTTCAGTTTGTTTAAACATACTAGTATGATTGGATCTGGTATACTTTGTGATCGTCTATCTAAATTGAATCTTGATAATTTATATGCTGAAACTCTTATGACCTTGCATCATAAAGTTGGAACTAAACGTAGTTTCATCAATGAATGTTCTACTTACTTGTGGCATAAGCGTTTAGGTGATATTTCTAAAAAAAGACTGGATAGATTAATAAACAATGGAATTCTTCCATATTTGGATTTTACTGATCTCAATATTTGTGTGGATTATATTAAGGGAAAGCAAGCAAAACATACAAAGAAAGGCTCCACAAGAAGCACTCAGCTTCTTGAAATTGTAAACACCAATATATGTGGACCTTTTGATATTAATTCTTTTAGTAAAGAAAAATACTTTATCACCTTTATTAATGATTATTCACATTACAGATATGTCTATTTACTGCATGAGAAATCTCAAGCAGTGAATGCCTTAGAAATTTATATAATTGAAGTTGAAAGGTAGTTAGACAGAAAAGTGAAAATCGTTAGGTTTGATAAAGGTGGTGAGTATTATGGAAGATATGATGAGAGTGGACAACACCCTGGTCAATTTGCTAAATTCCTAGAAAAGCATGAAATATGTGCTCAATACACAATACTGGGTACACCACAATAAAATGGTGTATCAGAAAGGGGTAATCGAACCTTAATGGACATGGTTAGAAGTATGTTAAGTAATGCATCTTTACCTATATCATTATTGATATATGCCTTAAAAAACTGTCATGTATTTGTTAAATAGGGTTCCTAGTAAGGCAGTCCAAAGACACCTTTTGAACTGTGGATTGGTAGAAAACCTAGTTTAAGGCACCTACATGTCTAGGACTGCCAGGAATAAATAAGGATTTATAATCCGCAAGAAAAAAAACTGGATGCAAGAACAATAAGTGGATATTTCATTGTTTATCCAGAAAAATATAAAGGATATAGATTTTATTATCCTAACCATAATACAAGAATTGTTGAAAATGGAAATGTTAGGTTTATTGAGAATGGTGAAACAAGTGGGAGTTACGTTTCATGAAATGTGGAAATTAAGGAAGTTAGAATATAATTCCCTCTGACTTGTGTTCCCACTACTCAAATTGTTCTTCCTCAAATTATTGCATTGCGTAACAATCTTGAAGAGCAACAAATACATGCTCCTGACATTCAACATGAACCTGCAATAGAAGATCCACAGGAAATATCATTAAGAAGATCCCAAAGAGAAGGAGATCTGTTATTCCGAATGATTATGTGGTTTATCTACAGGAGTTTGAAGATGACTTAGGAATTAATGATGATCCAGTTTCATTTTCATAAGCCATTAATAATAGTAATGCTAATCAATGGTTAAATGTAATGAAAGATGAGCTTAAATCCATAGAACATAATGGTGTTTGGGACCTTGTAGAATTACCTGAAGGATGCAAGAGAGTTAGATGTAAGTGGGCCTTTAAGACAAAGCGTGACTCTCATGGCAACCTTGAACGTTACAAGGCTAGACTTATTGCTATACTCAAAAAGATGGCATTGACTATAAGGAAACGTTCTCACCAGTTTTCAAGAAAGATTCTCTTAGAATTATCATGGCACCAGTAGCTTATTATGATTTAGAGTTATATCAGATGGATTTGAAAACTGCTTTTCTAAATGGGAATTTAGAGGAAAATGTATATATTGATCAACCAATGGGTTTTTCAGTTGAAGGGAAAGAACATATGGTGTGTAAACTAGAAAAATATACGGACTCAAGCAAGCTTCCTGCCAATACTATCTTAAGTTTAATGATACTTTTGTTTCCTTTGGTTTTAAAGAAAACATTGTTGATCATTGTATGTATCTAAAAGTTAGTGGGAGTAAGTTATCTTTTTTATTTTGTATGTTGATAACATCTTGCTCGCAACTACCAGTCTTGGTCTATTAAGTGAGACTAAGCAATTTCTCTCTAACAACTTTGAAATGAAAGATATGAGAGGGGCAAACTATGTGATCGGAATAGAAATATTTCGTAATAAATTATAAGGACTACTAGGTTTGTCTCAGAAAGCGTATATTAATAAAGTTTTAGAAAGATTTAGAATGGATAAATGTTCATCGTCTTCAGTTCCAATTTAGAAACGAGACAAATTTAGTCTCATATAATGTCCAAAGGATGATATGGAACAGAAATAGATGAAAGGAATTCCTTATGCATCTGTTGTTGGGAGTTTAATGTATGCTCAAACATGTATAAGGACAGACATTAGCTTTGCAATTGGTATACATTGGATCATTGGAAGGCTACAAAGAAAGTCTTAGGATATTTGCAAGGGGCAAAAGATCACATGCTTACTTATAGGAGATCCGATCATCTTGAAATAATTGGATATTCAAATTCAGATTTTGTTGGTTGTGTGGATACTAGAAAATCTACATTTGACTATGTATATCTTTTAGCCAGAGGGGCAATATCAAGGAAGAGTGCGAAGTAGTCAATAATTGCTGCATCTACCATGGAAGTTGAATTTGTGGTGTGTTTTGAGGCCATGGTTCAGGCTAAGTGGTTGTGAAACTTTATTTCAGGACTTCGAATAGTTGACAGTATTGCCAGGTGGCTGAAAATTTATTGTGATAATTCCGCAGTAGTTTTCTTTTTTAAAAGCGACAAGTATTCCAAAGTTGCTAAACATATGGAATTGAAATACTTTGCCATTAAAGAAGAAATCCAGAAACGGAGAGTGTCAATTGAGCACATTAGCACTAATCTTATGATTGTTGACTCTTTGACTAAAGGATTACTGCCCAAAATATTTATGGGCCGTATTGACAGTATGGGCATCATTGCTGAGTAGGCATTTATGCATATTATGCCGACGTTTATGTTTAAATGTAATTGGCATTCTGAGCTCATTATTGAATTTGTTTCTAACCAATTCTGTGTTTCCCATTTATGGATCATTTCATAGAGAAGACTAACTTTGTAGCACATGGAAGGAAATATGTTGTTTAAATCACATACAACCATCATGACCAACGTTAGTTCCAATTCTTGATTATTATGACTAATGTATCTAATGCTCATGAAAATTAAATGACTGATGCATATGAAAATGTTACATAAGTCAAGTGGGAGAATGTTGGATTTTTAATGTCTTATGTAATTAGAAATACCGACATGATGGGTGTGATGGTAAAAAAAAAAACTTATCTTAGGGTTTTTATTTTGGAATTAATAAGATGGCCAAGTCAATTGTATAACCAGACAAGCCACCCAGCCACTTCTTTTCATATTAACATCCTAGTAATTGTTGACTTCGTCACGTTGAGTGATCTAGCTCCATCCACGATGCGCACAAGTAAAAGGAAATACACTTGCAGCTGTATTTACTTCTTGTCTTGATGGGGTAGGCTACTGGATACTCCTAGCTCATTTTCTTCCAAGATATTCATGTGTATATATATGACAGTAGTTCCATATCAGATATACAAGACATGGACCAGATTGATTCGTAATTGTTTTGGGATGCTTAACTACTGTTCTGATCGTGATTTTGAATCAATGGTGCGTGACAATTTTTATGTTATCCCAGACACACACTCAAGCAGAAAGGGAAATTATGGAGGCCAAAAAGGAAGCTTTATTGCATGAGACCTCTGGTTCAACATTGCAAGAGAAATTGGCTGAACTTGATTCCATAAAGCCTCATCCATATGGGGCTTTGCAAGCGGTTCATAGTTATTTCATTTTATTTCCTTTTCGACAATGCTTGTGTTTTAATGTCATAGGGATGATGTAATACTGGAGTTTTCTCAGTAGGTGGTATTTTGATGTGGTTTTGTGTGCTTAACGATTTCAGGCTTGTGAAGTTTATAATGAAGCAGGAATTGCTGGATTCTGGAAAGGAATCGTCCCTACCCTTATTATGGTTAGTGTTGTTCTGATTTGGATTATCAAATCATAAGTCAGAAAGCAGTTTTTCAGTCATTCATAAGCTTGAGATTTGGACATGGCAGGTCTGCAACCCATCAATCCAGTCCATGATTTACGAAACCTCACTAAAGCATCTTCGAGCTAAACGATCCGCTAACAAGCAGGGGTATAAAGATGTAACTGCTCTGGAGGTATAACGATACCTTGAGATAATTAGGATTAGTTCGACCTTTATAATTACACTGCAGGAATTTCTGTTATTTGCAAAATATTGGACCTTTTCATGCTTATATGTAACGTTCTCTTGATTTATGAATAGGTATTTCTACTAGGAGCTTTGGCAAAATTGAGTACTCTATAATTCCCATCTGCTGCTCATGTTAGTGGAGAGAGATTGTGTTGTGCATTTTGAGCATATATGGAAGCTCTGATCCAATTTACAGTTCTTGCTGCCAGTTGATGTTCCCTTCTTTTACTTCTGAAAATCGTCTTCGGTTTCTCTCCTTCCAAGGGGTGTAAACAGAGGTAGTAAAAGCTACTTTGTAAAGAGTTGCATTGGTGTACCCTAGTTTTGAGTGTCGAATAACCCTTTCCGGAGTTTGTTCCCGTTCATATCCGCTGCTATTATCTGGTAGCAAATGCAAAATCCTGCTCCAGATTGAGTTGGAGTATCTACAAAGGAAGAAGAGATGAATGTTTTACTCCATTTTCATTATAAAAAAAAAACTATTTATAAGAATAATACTTGAATATCTACAAAGGAAGAAGAGATGAATATTTTACTCCATTTTCATTTATAAAAAAAAAACTATTTGTAAGAATAATACTTGAAAATTCAAGTATTATTCTTACAAATAGTTTTTTTAATAAATGAAAATGGAGTAAAATATTTATTTTGTCTTATCTCTTTTACTTTATTAATCGTTAACTTGCGCATTAGCTTTGTATCCTTGTATATTGCATGTTGACATAATTGGAGTGTCACAGGTGAGAACTTTAGAATAATGGGGCTTTCTGTCTTGTATTTTTATAAATTCAGGTACTCTTGATGCGTGAAGAGGTGGTCAAGGCTTACATGTTGCTGGCAGATAAGAGCAAGAAAGTTATATTACGTGTGAATAATTAGTTTACTTCCACATCTGCATCATTGCCTAGTTCACCTCTTGACAGATCAATGGTAAAGTCTCACGATGAGTATATGGTGGTTTAAAATGGCGACTGACGTTGGATAAATTTAGCTTTAGTGAAAAATTCAGAATCTTAACAATATCCCTACAATCATATAAAGTGCAAATGTGATGTTACTGTAGCTGAAGAACAATCCAACTGTCAATATTTTATGCAGAATGGTTTCCTCTGCGGAATCAACTTCGATGTGCAGTTGAGTGAACCTCATTAGGAAACGGTTAGGGAAGCATGTTTTTATCAACACTATTAACAAGAAGGTTTGTGTATCATCAACTCCCATCTTAATTAGCTTCTTCAATACTGAGATGATTATTGCAGCGTTAGAGCTACGTGTTTCAACCATAAGATTTGAATTGATGTGATATATTATTATACAATTCATGTCTCCATCTGATTATCCAAGAACCATGACTCCAATCTTCCATATAAATTACTCTTTACCTTTCTTTGATATGTTTTCTCTCTCTCTTATTCAAACATTGCTCGAGATTTTATCACAGAATGCCATGGCATATACCTGACAAGCTCTCTGTTAAGAATTACTTGATTTGTCTTAAAGCCAAGTGTAAAATAGGATAGTTAGTAGCTATCTAAAATAGTGTTTATGTCGAGGGATGACACTTGTCAATTTCCTACCTAATCAAAATGGGAATCACTTGTGATTGTAGAATACTTAAGAAACTGAATAATTGGAGTTTGGAGAATCACTCTACCTTAGAAGAAAGTCCAAGAAATCATTGACAGTATGGGGAAATTCTGTTGTCCAAATATTCTCTACAACTCACTATGTAGTTGATCATTCAATTTACGGGACATACGAGAGGGGTGGACGTCCCTATCTCAAGTGATTCGTGACCAAAATTTCAAAACAATCATAACAATGGAGGAAGTAAAAGTATGGCTTTACAGAAATTAAAAAGGATATGGAATATCATAAAAGTCTGTAGTGTTGGGATAATTGGGATTCTGTGCCTATAAAGTCTTTGAAGAGAAAAAGAGTTACTTAAAAACAGATACTTGAATGCAATGTATTAGCTATATCTTAATTTATAACCAATCACAAATAACTATAACAGAAAATTCTAGTTATAGCCATAACAATGATAATAAGGTCTAATTACAAAAATTTAAGGAAGGAAAAAAGAAAAGAAGGCTTGACAAATGGAGGAAAGGGTATTGTGAGTGGTGGGAATCACAAGGCACCAATTTCTTTGCTCCTTTACTGAGCTTCTTTTTTCTCCAGAATACCTAGAAAGGGAATCAAACATACAGAAGAGTCAGGGGAAGGGGGCCTTCATCTAAATTCTTGTGTTAGCCTCTCGACGTACAGACATTACCCCTTGTCCAAGTTTCTATTATCTTAATTTGATTCATATTTTTCCTTCCTCACAACAACCTTTCATTTCACATTAGTAATACTATTTATGCATTCTTTACTCTCTCTCTTTATTTGTATTCAGAGTCAACAGTGAGTACGCGTTTGATTTTGCTACAGGGTACTGGTATAGCCTCCTTCTCTTACCCTTTTGCACAGTGTGTGTGGGCCAACTTTCCAGCATAAATATTCCACATCTTCGGTGCCACTTTCTCCCACCAATGTACCATACGGACCACCCCAAATTCTCCACTCAGGATACATACAACATGAGTCTCAAGAAAACCACTTCATTTCCTAGGAAGAAGCTTGGTTCTACTTCTATGGAACCCCTTGACTCTCGTCCGCAAACAAATACAAATGTACCCAAAAAGTCCTACTTGATTGAATTCCCAACCTCTCCTGATCCTGTTGGGGAACAAATACTGCACTCAGGTCATCAACACCCTTTGTCTCAACTTGAACTCCCTGAACCTTATAAATGTTCAGGCTGCAAGGACTATGGCTCTGGCAAGTGCTTCGCTTGTCGACAATGCAAGTTTAAGCTGCATGAGATCTGTGCCTTGGCTCCTCCTGCTCTTAAGGCTCACCCTTTCCACATGCAACACCAACTTTTCTTCTCTTCTGAAGCAGGTGAAGTTATTTGCTAACAGTACTTACGATCATTATTTCACATGCTTACTGCATGCAGATTGGCATAAATTATAAGCATATAAAGTAACTCTAGGGTAACCTCTGTTGCTATACACATAATATACAGTGAAGGGAAGCGTTCCGAAGTCCAAGTGTGACGTTTGTGGTAAGGCAACCAAAGGATACAGTTTCAGATGCAACCCGTGTGGTTATCAGATGCACCCTTGTTGTGCCATGTTGTCCACCGAGATTAGCATATCAATCCACCAGCATCCCCTCGAAATCCTACCACTTGCCATGAACGGGGATCCAGGTTTTGTGTGTGGAGTTTGTAACAGGAAGAGATCGGGGAGAGTGTTCCGGTGCTGTGTATGTGATTATCATCTGCATGCAGTTTGTGCAAAGGAAATGGTGAATGGAAAGGGACCTGGAAAATCCAGCATGCTAGTGACTGCTGTTCGGCTGGCTTCTCAGGTTGTGGGTGAATTCATTGGTGGCCTTGTTGATGGCCTTGGACAAGGTGTTGGTGAAGTCCTTGTTCAAAGTTTTACCAGAGGGGGCGAAGGCAGGAGACCTGTCAATAATTATCACAACCGAAACTGAAACAGCTACAAGTTGATAGACTATCTTCAAGGTCGAATAAATATATATATGGCTACTGAGAATTCTGTTTGCATAGTTATAAAGATTTCTACAAGTGCTTATTTTTGATATAAGATGTCAGCTCTAGGTCGTCGTCATCATGCGTTGTGTATTTGATTTAATCTGTCCAAGAAGTGTGATATCTATATTTTGTTTCCATTATATGTTAAATCTCAGAATAAAGCTAGTTTATTGTATCTTGTTTCAGCAGTCTCACTACCTGATCTCTTGATATGTACATATGCATGCAAAAGACAATACTGAAAGAATAAGCTATATCTATAATCTATTAATTGTACCAGTGCACTTGAAATAACAAACCATTGTCCCTTACCTGGGGAAATACCCAAAAGGATGAGCCTTTTTTCAATTGCACTATAAGAGCTATATGCATCTATACTCTCAAGAACTAAACTTGCTCCATTACCAAGTGAGAGCAGAGTGCATGTGCAATGGCTGCATAATTGGTTTGGTAAAGAACTCTCCGAATTCACTACATCGATCAGAAGTTAATACTGCATCACATAGTGTCACCACCAACTTCATGCAAAGCCAGCCCATATCATAAGTTTGTTATCATCTACACACATACATTTCCTACCGTTCGCTAAACCATCTCATCTTTTCCCAGTATGAGAACATCCAGTATAATGTGAATTTTTTTTGGCAAATGAGCAACATTCGTCTTCCAATAGTTATCATGCAAACTATTCAAGAATCTATAAGAGACGTAAAAAGTAGAGAAGCGAGACGAGATTTAACATCCCAAATGAAAAGGAAAGCACCATACATTTTATTTTCTCTGTGATCAAACAATATTTCACTATCTTATCATACAATATAGCTTGTATCATTGATCCCCTAATCGATCAACTTTACAGTAGAGAAATAAAAGTACAAAAGTCAGAAATACTGGATTCCTTATCATTTTTTAAAACAAAAATAGAAGAATGAAGTATAATCAGACACGAGGAAAAACCTATTAAATCTTCAACAAGATGTGCTTGCCTTGGCCATCTTCTTTGAAAGAGAACTTTGCACTTCAGTTTACTTAACAATTCTTCGCCCTGTGCTATCTCTTCCACTTCCCCATAATTTCAGCCCAGCAATACAATTTAAACCAAAATACCTCTATAAAGGAACTCATAAAAGATTCATGAGCAACTGATCCAAAATTGAGCCAAAAGGTGTATATCCATAAGGTTTGTCACAAAGTAATAACTAGGTGCCAATCTAGTAACATGCAAAACCACTTGAAGTCTTGTTTCACCAACTCTTTTTCAATGAAAACAAGCATCTTGTCCACTCGTTATATTCCCACACAAAAGAGTTAACCTTCTATGTTGCCATTTCTTGGAGATGAAAAGAGAACAAGCTTAAAATTGCCACTAGCTGACCCCTAGCTTCATATTGACTACACTCCTTTTCCACTTCTGACAACATATTCACTATTGTCTCTAAATGGTTCCATAATCCAAATTCTCCCACTTGAAAGGAGCAATTGAGCCAATATCTGGGGCACCACGCAGAAATAGGCAAACACATACACAGACAGCAGCAATTGCTAGCATTGAGTGAATGTACGGCTGCTGGAGTAAGCCCCTTGATCCCTGAATCCCCCTGTAGTACTTTGCTGCCACTGTTGCACACTTCTCACAAGATCTCCGTCCTTGCTGATAGTGGGAGATTATCTTACGTTCTTGCTCTGCAGCTGACAATGGCTTCTCTAGATCATTTGTAATTGTCACAGAAATTTGGTGATTTCTTTTGTCAGCAAGTTTTTGGTTCACAAGTGTGTTATAAGAGTGGTTCTGCGTCATAATAGCATAATCATGTGGAGACTGGCCATTTGCATCCAACTGACTTTTCCAACAAGACAATCCAACCTGCAGAAAGGGATAGACTGTTTTGAAGTGCACAATTGAAAGATAAATCAATGCATATTTAGCCACTGGGCATGAAACATTTAACAATACCATATGAACAAGAAATAAAATATGCTGTCAAACTGAAGCTTTGGTTTTCATAAATGCCAAATGGACAAACTATCTAAAGGCCAAAAAGACCGCATACGAAATGCAAGGGATGAAGAAAAAGAAATGTACATAATCTTACCTCAAGTGGATCATTTGTTAAAGCATCAACCAAATCCTCTGAGCCTGATGTACAAGCAGCCAAGTGCAAAGGTGTAATGCCACCAGGTCCCGCATGATTTGATGGGAATATGAACTGGTTAGAAGTGTTATCACTCTCAACTGAATAATTGATCAGCAACTCCACCATTTTCCGAGACCTCCTTTTTACAGCTCGGTTCAAAAGCTGTATATCCAAAAGTGTCTCCAGTGATTCCCTGGAAAGTCCACTTCCATCTGAATTCCTTTCCACCAGCATATCTAGAATTGTTTTGACCAAAACACAGAAATCTCTTGCAACAGAAAAAACAAGCAAAAATTTGAAGCGGCCTAATGAGTAATCTGGAATCTCAGACATAGGTCTCTTTCTTTGAAAAAGCCATCCGAGTTCATTCAAGAAATGGAGTATTTGCTCTCTTGAATTAGGGGGTCCAAAGTCGCTTGCATGTCCTTCTGAAATGATATTACATGTTGTAGCCTCTTCATCAAGCTCACTTTCCAGGAGCCTTAGTTCTTTACAGATGCTGGCATCTGCTATAATTACAGGAAAACAAGTTCCCTTGAAGCCATTCTCCACCTGTTCCATAGGATCCACAATGTCATTCACAAAATAAAAAATTACTCAAGGAGTATGTCATAGCTTAATACTATATGAACTGACTGATGTCTTACCTCAATGAAACAGCGACCTAAAACATTAGGAGATGTGACGTGAATTTTAAAATCAAGCACATTAATCTCATCATATATGCTTCCTGCACAAGTTGATGATGTGACTTCAAGAGATGTGTAACCTCCCATATCAGTGCACAGAAACCTGGCCAAAGTGTTTGTAAACAATATAGGAAACGTGAAGAAATGATCAATCATCATCCCAAAGACACAGTATAAAAACAGAAACAAAGAAGAAAAATTTTGCTTACTTCGTTCCAGGATTAGTAAGATTTTTCCCCCTCAACAGAAGAGAAGTCTCATGCCCACCAACAACTGCCACCGGAGAAACAGAAATCAACTCTGGAGTGCTCCAACTACACCATGATTTGCACAAATGAATCCTCCCTGAATTGTGAATACACAAAACACAAATAACTTAAATAGTTGGTTACTTGCAATATTAATTTGAGAAGATGTTAACTTGAACATAAGAAAATATTTCTGCAATTGATATAGAAAAAATTAAAATATATGACAATAAATCTCTTGCCCATTTTTCATCTACATACCATCTTTATGCGATGCCAGTTGCTTGCCTGTCTGCAGTAAAAACCTTCCACTCCTCCATATATCAGAATTCGAACACTGAACCAAAGAATCAACTTGCTGAAGCAGATTCCTGTCAAGCTACACAACCAAATATGGCCTTCAGGTGCTTAGTACGAGGCTTTTGTAATATTTCACAACATCATTAAAGCATTGCACTCACTTGCTCCCAGACAGAAGATGACATTGCCAAATAAATTGATAGAAACACACAACCAGGCCTTATGTAGCTCTCCATTTCTGATGGACTATTGGAAAGCCAATTGTAAATCTGAAACATGTGCAAACTATTATGATGATCCCCAAAAGCAGGTATTACTGTGACTTACAATGCATACAAACACCTGAAAACCAAAGCCGTGAATATTCCAAAATGTCCCCAACACTCACCTGTGTGCGTAATGTCCCCGGAAAGTGACTTGGATCTTTGTCAAATAGTTTGAAAATTATTCTACCTGTTCGATCCTGTATAGAAACATACAGAGAAAATGTTTATACAAATAGGTAGTAATGAAACTAAGAAATGAATGAGCACAAACCACCAAGAGAAAAATAATCCAGACATTGCTAAAGAAAAGTCACCTGAGCCTCAGAACTCTGACTAGAAGGTGAATGATCTGACCCAGAGGAAGAAGTATATCCACCTTGACAAGGAAAGCTTTCAAATGCACCATTTGCATTGCTTCTACTGGGACCTTTAAAGAGTTCAAGAGGCAATGCACAACCTTCAGCCTCACTCCCTTTAACATCCACGCTGATGTCTCCATGCACCGATGTCTTTTCTGACTTGATAGTTTCAGCCATACTGTGGAGAGGGAATAATTTGTGCACAAAAGGAGGAGATGACGATGGAGATCTCTCTTCGATAGGATTACTGCTATCAGAAGAAAAATACTTCCTAGGAGATGCATGTTGTGGCGGGCTATCATTCTCTGGTGAGGAGCTAAAGAGCTGTAGTGGCACAGTAGGACGAGTTTCTGGAATATGGCAGTCGGAATCTTCACCAGGAGATTGATAGCAACTACTAGTTCTCTCACCAGCCGCAGAAGGGTATTCCAGATGTGGTCTCTTTTGCTGATGAGGACCAGTCAGTTGACCAGAGCTAGTTACTTTAGATTTTTCACTGTCACTGCTCTGGCTGCTTCTTTGTGACAGAACTGCAAGGACATCAGGTGCAGAAGCTGCCAAAGTAGCTGAAAGAACCTTATGCAAGTCCACAATTGATGGAGAAGACGCAGACACATGCAATTTGTTTTGGTGCTCCGACAGAGTTTGGTCAGTGATTTTCCTACTTAAATTCCCAGACAGTTTTTCAGCAAGATCCATCGGCAAAGGTAGCGAATTTATTTTACTGAGAACCTGAATGAGTTTATCTCTATCCGGACCTGTTGGATAGTTGGCACTCTTGTCCTCATTCTTTCCTGCAAGTTGTTAAATGACATTTTAAGTTTCAGCACAACATCAGAACAGAGATAAGGGGTCACACGAGATAAAAATTCTGCAACCTTGAATGTGGGCAAGAGCAGTCAATAACTTAACAACATCTAAGTTTCCATTTCCTGCAGTGTGAGTGTCCCTGTTTCCAGGGAGGACCAACCGAGAGGAAACATCCTCTGGCTGGGTTTTTCTTCTTCGCCGGTTGTGCCCGGCGAGCCTTCGCCTACAACTTCTCTTACCCTCATCAAACTCTGACAGGGGATGGAACCTGCATAAAAAGTATTGGACCAAGGTCATTTGGCATGAATCTAAATAAAATAAAATAAAATAAAGACAATACTTGAACACTCTGATGGTAAAGAACGTGATTATCCAAATCTTGCAGAGAAAAAGTAAGAGAAATCGTCAAGTATTGATGAAGCTTTCAAATTCTAAAAGGAAAAAGCAGTGAGAGACAAATTATCAAAGTGGAAGTCGAAGGTTTGAACGCTGCAGTAATGACAAGACAAACCTGCTGCACTGCTGACAAAATCTCTGCATCTGCTTCCCCACTAAGGCTTCAGAGGATTTGCTATGAACTTCACAAACTTTATGACGGCGATGATAGTCCTTTGCAGTGGAGAGATCTTCCTTGCAATTATCAACCTGACACATTGGATACGAACTGGTGCCGGGAGATCCGGAGCGAACCTTTTTGTTAGGTCTAGCAGGGGGTTCCTCCACAGTATTCAAGCCTCCACCCAGATTTAGCCGAAGAGCTTCGTCGTCTTCATGATGACTGAAGGGAAAGTCATGTTTGCCGTTGCGATGTTCGCGGCGGGGAGTAGAAGAAGTTCCCAAGTGCGAAACGTCAGGATCCAACGGCTTTGCCACGAACCTCACACTATCCCAATCCCAAGCATTTGGATTCCAGTTGACACTTCGGTTGTGATGCTGCTGTTGTTGGTACAGAAAATTAGGAATCTGATAAGCAAGATCTCGCTTTTTAGCCATGGAAGCTCCTTCGAAACATCTGCTAGACGACGAAGTATTGTGGACGTACAGCGGAGGAGCAACTCGCGCCCCTACCTCCTCCATCTCTCTTTACTATATCCTTCCAAAAAAATCACCCAAAATCTGCAAAAACTTCCCTTGCTCTACAAGGAAAGATCACAGAAATCTAAGAGCCTTCATATTACAACAGCTACCCTTCTTTTACTTTCTTCTCCCAGTGAAGTTGCACCATAAAAGTAAGAATCTTTAACCACACAGAAGATATGAACAGAACTCGACTCCTACCTACCTATGAAAAAAAAAAGGAAATTAAAAAAAAAAGTGAACCTTTTAGGCTGAGCAGAAAAAAGCAACTTTTAAAGGGAGAGGCGGAGCTGCTGTGCAAGAAATTTTAGTTGAGTTCCTCCGACGACCGCCACCGCTCATTCCATCCACAGATCTAACTTTGCTTCTTCTTCTTCTTCTTAAGTCCAAACCTTATACACTGAATCTTGAAAATTCAATCAATTCAACCACGAAGGAACCTAGAATCTTAATTGAAAGAGACAACTCAAAAGCTTTTTGAAGAAGGCGAAGGTTGGATTGGGTTGGGTTCGTAGGGAAGAAAGATTGTGTTGAGCTGCAGCATCTCTCTTCGGTCTTCTCTTCTCTTATCTTGACTCTCCTTTTATCTCACAGAGTCCTTTCTTTATCATTTTCAACTCCTGACTCGGTAAACACACACATTCATTCCTATCCTACTTGGCATTTTCCCTTCTTTTTTCTTTTTCTTTCATTAAACTAACAATAAATAAATAAATTATACCTAATTTACATAAATTCTGTGCTTTTTTAATTTTATAATATAATTAATTAAATTTATAAAATTGTAAAAAAATTAAATTAATACTCCTGGAATTACACAAATTCTGAAAACGATATTTTTATCAAATTTATCTTAAATTTTTTAATACTTTTACGTTACTCGGCCGAACCTAAATCTGTGCTCGAGAGAAAGCTGTTTATACGCTGATAAGAGATATATGGATTGTCAAGAAGAGAGGGGCCATAGTAGTCCCCCCGACTGCCCGAATCCAACGAGTGAATAGAAAGATAGATCTATATTAGATCTCACCTGAATCGCCCCATCTATCCTCCTGTCCGAAAACATTATTTTTATCAAATTTATCTTAAAATTTTTAATACTTTTACTTAAATAAAAATAACAACAACAACAACGATAACAACAATAGATACAAGAATATGTATTATTAAACCGTTCAAAATTTTGCATTTTGTCTCATAAGAAATAGTCGAGTTGGTAAAGTAAGAAACATAGGGTCAAGAGATCCTATGTTCGAATCTCTAATCTACACTCTCTCGATTAAGGTTGTCATATAAGACTTGCCCAATGCAGAGTACCTGATTAACGTAATTTACAGACTACTGTATCAATCTAAAAATTTACCCAGTGCACATCCAAATAATAACGACTGTAAGTTCTTTTGTTAAAAAAAAAAGTAATTAGTAATAGTCTCGCTAAAATGTAAAGTTTTGAAAGATATAATAATACACATTATTATATTTACTTAGTAGAGAAACTCTTTCCGATAAACTTACGTGAATAAAAAATCATTATAATATATATATATATAAATATATAACACATAATGTCGTATATAAATATGATAATACTTTTATTTATATGATATAATTAATTAAGTTTACTCTAATCTTTATTATTTTAAAGCTTTAATAATTATGACGGGTTAGAATTAAAAAATGCATTAATTATATCAATAAAAAATTCTAAATTTTAAAATATACTTAAACTAAAAGTCAAAGAGAATCATCGCCTAAAATAATTCTAAAATTCAGATTAAATTTGTTAATTTTGTGGTTAAAATGTCTGTTTTTTCCGCGTTTTTTTTTCCTTTTTGGTTTCTCACAGCTTTGTTTGACTTTTGGTTAGCGCCGGACGTGTGGGTCTGTGCGTGGCTACAACGTTAGGATAAAACAAAATGCAGAAACAGTAATAAGTACTAGGTAAAGTGGTCGGCATGAATGATACTTGTCCTTTTGCGTTCCATTAGAGATTCCAATTTCCACGCTATCTGTTCCTATTCCACTAATTATGGGGCTCATGCACTTGGGCTGTCCCGCTAACACAAACTAGACTACGACAAATCAATTCTAAGGTTAGAACTTAGAAAGTCTTATTTGTACCACATGACAAATTCAGGCTGCTTCAAACCTTAAGCTTGAGTTTGGTTTATGTCTTTATAAGTGGAGATAAATAATAAAATACAAAAATTTTATGTTTATGTTACAGTTTAATTCAATTGTAAGTATAAAACTTGGATTCTATATCGATTAAATATAAAGTTAGTGTAAGATTTATAAAAATTTTGGACTATCCACCCTCATAAGCTAGCTTTTAGGGTGTGGCTCTCGTAAAGTCCTTATCAATTGATATCAGAGCCAACCTTGGAGTGGTAACCCACGGAGTGGTGGCCTGAGAGTGCCAGCCGTGACCAACGAGGACATTGGTCCTTATGAGGGGACAAATGTTATGGTTTAATCCAATTGCAAGGTATAAGACTTGGATCTCACGTCAATTAAATACAAAATTGGTGTGAGATTTATAAGAATTTCGAGCTCTCTACCCTCAAGCTAGCTTTTAAGATATGGCTCTCCTAAAGTCCTTATCAGTCTAGTAACGTTTAGTTACTGACACTGCTTATTTTTGTCCCGTCTCTGGTTTGCAAAAACACAAAGTTTTTTGTTCCTTCTAAAACCTTAGCATAATATTGATAAATTAGAAAAATATTTACATAATTCATTTTATTGTTAACTTGTACGAGTTTTTTACTATTCAATATCTCATTTCATTAAATTTTTAGGTTCTTCATTTTTTTAATTCCTTATTTATAGATACAATTAAAAAATACTAATACAAATCATTCGTTTTAAAATAATCAATAAATTACATATTTCCAATCATATTATACTGTAAGGGTACTTTGGTCATTGACACTGTTTTTTATGTTTTGTCAACTGCAACTAAACGCATTCCTGTCATCAAGACACACAGTTTTTTCTGTTTTGTTTATTACAACCAAACACATCACTGCCTCCAATTTTTGTTCTGTTCTATCTCTAAATTTTTTTCATTCCATCTTAATATATAGATTACAGTAACCACGCGCAACATAAAAGATTTAGTTGACTTAAAAAACTGTCTTTAAGTCTATGTTAAAATCGGATTAATACTAAGAATTGAGCATTTAAGATGTCATGAATACGTGATAACAGAATTACTCTTTTAATCTATTTGATATTAAGAATTGAATATTTAAGATGTCACGAATATAAACAAAATTGATATTAAAGATAACAAAATTATACTTTTAGTCAATTTGATACTAAGATTTCTTTAAAGATGTCTCAAATACTTTTTCTTTAGAACAAAGTAGCTGCAACCGTTATTGTTTGAATGTATACTGGATAAATTTTAGAATTAATGCAATAGTCTGCAAATCACGCCAATTGAATATTTCACACGAGACAAACCTTATACGACAGACTTGATTGAGAAAGTGTAAATAGGAAGATTGGAATACAAGACCTTTTGGCTTCATACCCTTACACTCTACCAACTCGACCACTGATAAAAACGATCTCTCAAATAATAAGATATAAAATCAATGATAGAGATAACAAAATTACACTTTTAATCAATTTAATATTAAGAAATAAATATTTAAGGAGTCGAATAAGATACAAAATTGATTTGGTCTATTTGATATTAAGAGCTGAATATTTAAAAAGCCACTAATATGTACAATAGTGATATTAGAGATAGCAAATGACAATTTTAGTCATTTTGATCCTAATAATTGAATACTTAACATTGTCTATGACATAATTTGAGTAAGATGTAACAAAATCACACGTTTAGTCAATGTGATACTAAAAGTCGAGTACCTTAGGATATTACTAATATTGTTTTAAAACTTGATATTATATAAATAAAGCAAAAAAATTTTAAAAATATTAAAGTGAAAATCAGAGTTTTAACTTTAACTACCTAAGGTCCGATGACAACGAGTGATTTGGCCAACCACCCCACGACCTATCCCAAGTGTCGTTTTCATCATTTCGTCCGTACTGGACTGCCAAGTTCAAATCAATCTATGGGAACCAGCTGTATTTCACGCGAAACATCGCAGCACAGGCATGCAATAGAATTAAAATTATTATATGAAACAAAATAAATGCTTATTGCATTATCTATTATCATCATCACACTTAAAACAATATCTGGAAAGTAATATCAAATCATCACAGGAAATAATAAATCTATGTGGTATGTGTATAAATAAATAAAAAGGAAAGCAATCAATCACAAGCCTCTCTCAACCCAAACACTTACCAGAAGAAAAGAATTTGATTTGCCTAAATATGATATAATCTAATCTAATCAATCAATTTTAATACCCTATTTCAGTTGAGCGAGATAATTTAGAACCCAAAACTTGGCAGCCCAAGATGAACAGATATATTGCTGTTTCCAATGAAAAATAAGGCCAAGAGGAGCAGACTTATCAGGACGGCCCACATCCATGTTGGAATCCTCCTCTTGCTCCTGTTGCGGAGCGGCGGAGGTGGCGGCGTAGATTTTGCTTTTGTCTGCTTTGTGAAGTGAGAATGAGATGGCTTCTTTTTCACGGAGGTGCTCACCGCCACAGGCTTATCTCTTGTTTCAGACTCCTTTGACTCAACCGGAGTCTCGGGTGCCGGAACAGAGTCTTCCTCATCCTTACAATTTCCATCTGCAGCTAGTGCAGCTGATGGCTTATTATTCGCCTTCTTCCTTGCTCTCTTTTCCCTTTTCTGCAAAGACAAAACCAAAGGGGAGGTGATGATTAATTCACTATATGTACTAAATGAGACACGGTACCTGTAACGCGTCTTAAAATTCCCTATATCAATAAACCCGATTATTGAAATTGATCAGGTTACAATGTAAATCCATGGATTCAGCACTTAATGTATCAGAAGTGCAGAATCTCGGTGGAACTTACTCGGTCTCTTTCTTCAGCTTCCTTCTGTGCTTTTGCAATAGCCCTAGCTTGGTTCCTTTCAGCTTTTCTTTCATTCCTCTCCATTGCTTCTTTGTGTTTGGCTATCTGCTCCAATCTCCTCTGTTCTCGCAGCCTGGCTTCTTCCTCTGCTTTTCTCAGTTCCTCTTCCTTCCTAGCCAGCTCTTCCTCCTCCTTTGATTTCTTAGGCTCATCCTCTTGTCTTTCCTGTTCATTTTCATCCCTGCCAGAAACAGTTGCCACAACGTTCCCGGAGACAGCTGGTTTAGCAGACTTTTTACTTTCAGATGTTTGCTTCTTTTGGGCACTAACTTCTGTCATTGACTTGTCGCCTACTTCTTCTATCTCCACAGGTGGAACTGGTTTTTCCGGTTGAACAGCGGAAGGCGACAATACGATGTTGTCTTTTGACACTCTTTCGATATTATTGTTAGGGATCACAGGTGGTTCCTCATCAGGGCCAAGGGAACGACCGTCCAACGTCTGCAATCTCCTCACTGTACTTCTCAAATTGCACCTCACATACTCCTTACGAAACTCGTCATCCTTGTTCCAGAGTTCCATAAACGTCTCCACCTAAATCAAAGTTCTGTTAGTGCAAAACCCAGGCTAATTTGCAGGATCCAAAGTGTCAAAGGAACCGTATTTTCTTACTTGGTTTATACAATGACGTTGAAGTTCCTCTTTCTGTCCCTTGAATGCCAAGTCATTAGCTGCCATTATATCATCCTTGTACTTCCAAAAGCATCTATTCTGCATATTCCAGGAAAAAACTCGTTACTTAAGCTTTTGCAACTTGCCCACAGCACAGCATAGCACAGTTACATTCCTGTGCTGTCAAAAAATTTGTAGTGGAGTATAATAGTTAATATTAATAGTTAATGATCGATACCTTCTCATATAATTGTTTCTTCAGAATGCTTAAGCGCGCATATGCCTCTTGCCTTGTTGTATCTGCAGCTCTAAACTGAGCACGCAATTCTGTTAGCTGATTATGTTCATTAACATCTTTCTTGTTAGCCGCCTGTGTAGCTACTTCAGCTTTGAGAAGGTTCTCTTTGAGTGAATCTGCTTCTTTTTTCAAAGACTACAAATTTAAAAGATTCAAAAGTAAGTTGCTTAAACTGAAACTAAGTATAAACTGTGTATCAGTATCATCAATTATTAGTGGAATGACTCTCTGCCGGAGAACATAATACATAAGACATTGCTATATTTTTTATTGTTAGCTATTCATATCAGCACCCTAATCTCAAACACAACAAAACAACCAGTAGCATTACTAACAAAGTTAAGGCAATGCAGACAACCAGAGAAAACATTACCTTCAACTGCTCATCAACTTGGTTTTTCTGATTCATAGCCTGCTCAACTTCATCCCTGGTACCCATATTAGAAGATATCTGCTCACGCAGCTGCTTCAATTGCTTGATTTCACGAATAAATTTCTTTTCATCCTTCAAAGGCAGGGTCTCGTGTTGTATCATGTGTTCCATGTTACGAATCTGCTTGCAAGCCATAAATTAGAGTAAACACAAATAAAAATAAATAGCATGTTTTTGGTAAGCATCCAATCCATTAACCACAATTAATTCATGAATCTACTTGCTGCACATAAAAAAAGTATCGAAGGAAGGTCATACCCTGCCATCAATGTCATCAATGGAAACAGCACTGTTCACTCTGTTGATAACAGATTGAAGAGAATCCATTTCTTTTCGCTTAGCCTTAAGCAATTGCCGTGCAGCTTTCTCTTGTTGTAAGGCAGCTCCAAAACTATCACCATACTCCTTGCTAGTGGCCTAATCACAGGAGTCTTTTATGTAAAAGGAAGCAAAGAAAGAAAGAACCACTACTTCCAGAAATATTATAGTAACGTTTGCATACCCTTTTTGCTTGGATTTCTGCACGAATAGCATCCCGAATTTTGGTCTTCTCATCAACTTCTGACTGACAAATTTTTATCTGTTCTTTCAAACTTGGGTCATCAAATCTCGGAAACCTGACCATGAAATGAAACGGTTTTTTGCCAACTTCAACAGCTGCGGCATTCCCATCAGAAGCATCGATAGTGGAGCATTCGTGGGAAGATTTTGATGTTTCACATTCTAGAACCTCATTAGTGCCTTTCTCTTGCTGACATTGTTCTTCATTATCATTGATCCCATGAGACAAATCTCCTCCGCTCTCTTTCTCAATGCAATTTAGCATCGTTTCACTCATTAAAGTTGAATCATTTTGAACCTTCTGTGCAGTTACAGAACAATCGTCTGTTATTGAGACATCATTAACTCCTGATTCTACTTCCACATTGGCAGGGGAAGATGACAAGTTGGCTTTACTCTCAACTGATTCATGGATACAGGATTGGCCATCGGGAGGGCAAACAGTGAGCTTATGGCTGACAGCGCTCCCATTGACCTCCTTCAAAACTTCAGATTCATCTGTGCTGTTTCTGCAAGCGTCAGCAGCAACTTTTTCTTCAGATTCAGCCAACATGGGACCAGTCTCAGTTTCTTCTTTTCCATCAAGAGCAAGGCAGTTCGGTGTTTCATCACTTACAACAGGGCAATTCTGTCCTGTTCCTGTTTCTCTATCACCAACAGTTAACGAATCAGTGCTTTCAGTTGAATTAACACCTACTTGCTCAACCTCAATCTTTGATGCCATAGCATCTACGTATGAATCAATAACAGGATGTGGATCCTTAATGTTGATATCTGACTTGGCTACGGCATCGTCTATAGGAGCTACTTGGATACTTTTACAACTATCACCAGATGAATTCTTGCAGAAACCATCCGATGACAAAGTTGTGGCAGTTTCAGAAGGCTCTTTTTGCTCAGGTGTGGGTTGACTATCACAAAGATTGTCAATGAAAGGAAGAGCTTGTGAAACACTTTCCTCAGCCTGGCTGATAGGCAATCTTTCTTTCTCCAACTGTACACCGGCCACAGAAACATCATGTGCTGGGTCTCTTCTGACATCAGGATCAATTGCACTTGGAAAACTGCTACCATTCTGAGCAGGAGAAACAGTTGATGAATTGGGAGCTTCATGAGGACGTGTTTCTTCTGTGTTTGGTTTAGCATCAACCTCAGAGACGCCATTTATTGATTCTCCACTTGCATCATCATCATTAGCAATTGGAGAGCTACTGCCTTCAGTAACAGAGACGGTAGAAGTCTCAGCTGCATCATTAAAGATAGTTTTGTCTATGTCTTGATGCAGATCCACAGAGTCAGAAACATTACCACTTTCTCCACCTCTATCCTGAACATGAGTTACTGGCAAGCCATCTTCATGTTTATCTGATGCATGACCATCAGCAACTTCTGCTTCTTCCACTTCATGAGCAGCTTCTGCTTCTTGTGCTTTGACATCAAGAACCAGAGGAGATGGCGCCATTTGTAAATTCTGTTCTGAGTCAATCACATTTGCCTTTGGGGAGCATCCCAAAGGGAACTCATCCTTCTGTTCATTCTCATTATCAAAATCAGAACGACTAATAAGAGCCCCAGTAGATACAAAATCTTGGTTTTGATCCTCTTTTTCATCTGTGGCCAGAGTTAAATTTGTCTCCCCAACCGTCTGATCTCTCTCCGGTTCAGCAACATTGGGAACTGCTACAGGAGGTTCTCCAACGGGCATGATAGGTTCTCCCTCTGTCCGCACTGATTCAGGTTCAGTATCATCATGGGTGCCATCGACTTGACAATCCTCAACCGAATCCACCTTATCATCTCCTTTATGATCTAGCTCAATTGGCACAGATTCTACACCGACAGCAGGTCCATTCAAATCCTCCACAGCGACAGCCTCGTTGTCATGATCCAACGAGGGAGCATCGCTCTTTAGGGGAGGAAACTCAGTTTCAGCAATCTTAGGAGAAGAAGCAGAACCGCCATTGAGATCCGTCGCATGATCATGCCCGAAAACGTCCTCGCCACTGACAAAAACATAGCTACCATCTCCATCATCCTTCACATTCCGATTCGCATTCACATTCACATTCACATTATCTCCATTACAATCTCTACTCACATCTAACCCACGCTTCTCTTCTATAACATCAACCGAAGAATCACGCACACCAGTCCCTTTCTCATCAGCCGTCATTGTTCCCCTCACCCTCACAAATTCCCACTCCACCCCGACTACAAACTACAAACAAAAGATCACACACCGATTCAAATTCAAACCACAATTAGCAACCACAAATCTAAAGATCAGACACGAGAGAAAACATACCGGACTAGTTACAGCTAATGCAGAAGCTGGAATCACCAGGATCGACTCCGTCCGTCGGTTGGGAGAACTGTTCGACAATGAGATGTGGAGAAGAGATCTAAATCTAATGCTACGTGATTGTGTTTGTTTGGGACTTAAATTTTATTTTATATTTATTATCTTGTGATAAATTAAATAATAATATTTATAATTAAACCGGAATTAGTAACAGAGTTCTGGAATGAAACTAACAGCTGGCGAAAGAGATGAAGGAAAGAGAAAGAGGCAGAGCAAAACAACTGTGTTTGTGTATGATTTGAACTATAAAAAGTTAGAACTAAAACGGACTCCTAAACTAAAAAACAACACGCGCTCCCTCTCTCCGTCCCTATCTCTCGCGCTCTTTTATTTTGCTATGGCGGGTCCCACTCACTCCCCATTTATAATATATAAAATAATTTTCAAAATTTTATGTAAGATAAATTTAAATAAAAATTATTATAATTACTAATTTGAATTGAATTTAATTAATACTCTTCCAATTCAATTCTTAAATTAAATTTAACGTAAATTAATAATTTATTATAATTATTATAAGTTTTATCATCATCAGATCTAATAATCCATAGTCTTATCTCTATCCTCTTTTTTCTAAAACGGAGGAACCCGTAATAATTATCCTTTGAATACGCACTGAATAAACCAATGTTGCGAATACCGTACCAGATTAGGTTCTAGAACGGTACCGTACCGGTACCGGTCAATACCGGATATCGTTTCGGCTAATTTTTTAAATTTATGAAATAATCCCTAAATTTTTTTAAAAATTACAAAATAATCCATTGTTATATTATACAGACTACAGTTGTACTCTGTCTCCAAAAATCATAATAATAAATAATAATCATAATTTTAATTTAATTTATAAAATTAATTTAATAATTATTAATAAATATAATTAAATTTAAAATATTCATAACAATGGAATAATCTTTCGGATTGATGCAATAGTCTTCAAATTACGTCAACTAAGTATTTCGCACTACGCAAGCCCTGTAACAACAGGCTCGATCGAGAGAATATAAATATGAGATTTGAATACAGAATCTTTTAACCTCATGTCTCTCCACTTCACCAACTCGATCATTCCATAAGAAACGTACGTAATCTTATCCTTACCTAATAGAAAGACAAATCATTAAAAGTTTATTAATTTAAATTTAATTTAATTAATTCTATATAAATTTTAAAAATTGAATTAATTTATTATCTCAATTATATTTCAATAGTATTTTTACTTGTTTCATAGTTACTTTTAATTGAAATTTAAAAAAGATATTTAAAAATTTTTAAAAATTAAAAAAAGAAACTTAAACTAGCATTTGTCTTTAGTTATCAATTATTTATTTTAATATTGGTCGGTACATCTTGTTAATTATGACGTCATAATGACAATAATAGAAGAAGTAGATAGAGTCGTATCAAAATAAATAATGAAGATTACGCGTTAGTTAATGTTTGGTGGCGCCGAGCTAGTAGTAGAATAATAGGATAAGGGTAGGATGGTAATAACAGTATAGATAGGGGGAATATTTCTAGAAATGGGTTGGGACCAGAAGAGTAAAAGCAAAGGAAAGGCCTTTTTTTTGTGCTACGTGGGTCCAAGTCAAAGTTCCCAATACGCGTCGGAATAGTAATTAATGGGATTAATTTATTTTTATTATTTCAGTGTCATGTGGGCCCCAACTCGGCAGATAAAAGGAAATGAAAATTTGATTAGTATTAAACTATTATATAAAAGGTTTAAAGATTAAATAAAATTATTGGATTTGAAATATGATTGAAATAAATTATCCTTATTATTCATCGAAAAATTTAAAATTTAATTTAAAAAGAGATTATTAAATAAAAATCAATTGATTTATTTTGATCTATAAGAACTTATTAATATACGAAAATTGATTAATTAATTAATAAATCGAATCAAAAAGTTTGATGGTTTCAAATTTTTGATATTATTATTATTATTATTATTATTATTATTATTATTATTATTATTATTGCCCCCTAAGAGGTGATCGAGTTGGTGGAATGGGAGACGTAGGACTAAAAAGTCATGTGTTCGAATCCTCTTTACCTACATTTCTTTAATCAAGTATGTCGTACAGAACTTGTTTAGTGTGGAGTACTTTGTTAGTGTGATTTACAGGTTATTGTGTCAATCTAAAAGTTTATCTAGTGCATATCCAAAAAATAGTGATTGCAAGTTTCTCCGTTTCAAAAAATTATTACATAAAATATATAGGTGTCACGGTCAAAAATTATAAATCACCATTTTTGTTGGGCTCAGTTTTACTTGATACTTAAAATTTTTAAATGAGAATGACATTATCTTCAATTTTAAATTTAAAAATTTAGAATTGGTCGGACACGATCAAATTTGAAACGGTCCAAATTTGATCGAATTGGAATTCCGAACCTGACCCGACTCAATACCTCAATTTAATGTATGCCTCCACCACATGGAATTGTTATATTATATCCATAGGTACGTACACGAGTGAAGGTGTGGGGGTGCTATGAGCAAGATTTGTCCCCCACTTCGTCACATGAAATCACATGGCAAAGCCAAAATTCAACGAACATCATGTGCAGTTTGGTAATTAGATCGCGAATTCAACGCTAGCCTTACGTACAATGTGACAATAGCAACGTGTAATGTGCAATTTCACATGTAAGATACTCAAGACAAGCTGTTAAATTGCGAAGCGGCTCTGAATCAAAGTTAAAAGGCCCAACTTGGCAAAACCATTCATAAAGCCTAACCAATGGGAGATGGGTTGAATAGAATCAAATGATAATATTTGTTCGGCCCGGCTTGACCCAACTTTAATGAAGTTAGCGCGAGTTGATCATATTTTAAATTGGGCTCGAAATTTTTTATTTCGAGTTTTAGACTAGAGTCAAGTTAGGACTGGCCGACTTAGTACAGACCAAAGTTCTATTTTTCAGAATGACTTTGTTTAATTTTTAATTTTAAAAATATTTATTCGAATTTGGTTAATCCAAGATGAGATCCATAAGTCCAATTGAGTTTCGAGTTTGGGTGGGCTTGAACTCAACCCGGTCCATTGCCAAGTTTTATAACTCTTTCATAACCAACGCTTCAATCTAAAGATGATATATTACTTTGAGTTAAGTTTAGGCGTAGCCCATTTCATCTTGTCCTAAAAACAACATATTAGGTCATATTTGATATGTTGCAACTTGTTATAATGTTAATGATTTAAACTCAGATTGATCAAGATCGTATACATATATTTATGTTTGATTGAGTTTGAATTTGCATCTAATATCTTTTTATCAATTAAACATGATAGATTTATTGAATTTGAATTAACCTAATATGTGATTAATGAACTAATTTAGGTTTAACCAGACTCGAACTCAAACATTCATGCATAATTGACTTGAACAAATTAGTCTCAGATAGTCATGAATAGTCGAGTTCATATTCGATTTATCAAATTCTTAAAACTTAATTAATTGTAATGATTAGCTTGATTTTAAACTGCTCTAATATAAAATCACAAGTGCATTTATGTAACGCTCCAACCTGCTTCAAAATCTAACTAAGATTTGTTCCTGCGAAAAAAACAAATATAACGGGCAAGGAATGAGCTTCCAACTCAATAAAGGTGTATCCGTCATGCAATACACAATATGTTGGCCCCGGGTCTCGGTTTCTCATATCGTGGCGTCAAGGCGCCAAAATTTGAGTATTCTTTTTTTAATAAAATTAATTATATACATATATTTATATCAAAATACAAGGATTAAAAATTCTTGGTAGAAATAGAACCACTCAACAAGAAAAATAAATAAATAAAGTATAAAAACAATTACCCAACAATTTAAATGAATTAACATTGAATAAAATGGACCTAAAAATAAATTGATTTAGGCGTTAGAAGAGAAATTAGCAATTGAATTAACAGAGTAAAAAAACAAAATGCAGAAGAGCAAATGTCATGGGCGTGACAAATTTCTCACGCCCATGAGAGGTGCCTACAAAAGGAGTCTCACGCCCATGAGACAAGCATGATCGCGACTATTAGTGAATTACAACAAAAATCAACTTTGTCACGATCGTGCTTAACTTTCTATTTGTATATTATAACTTTAAAACTTCATAACTTTCAATCCAGAAGTACAAAAATTACAAACTTTATATCATTGGAAAGCTAAAAGAAAGATCTACAACTTTTATGAAGACAATTTCATCAAATTTTGCTTAGATCAAAACAATTTATTCCTTGGAGTTTCATAACACATTTTTCATTTCTTTATTCCCTTATTTTTTCTCATCTGTCAATATACTTTCCTTACAAAACAGAAGTACAAAAATTATAAACTTTATATCATTGGAAAGCTAAAAGAAAAATCTACAACTTTTATGAAAACAATTTCATCAAATTTTGTTTAGATCAAAACAATTTATTCCTTGGAGTTTCATAACACATTTTTCATTTCTTTATTCCCTTATTTTTTCTCACCTGTCAATATACTTTCCTTACAAAACAGAAGAACCGAATCCAACAAACATGAATCATGCATACAAAACTCCCATTAAAACAAGTTACTTAAGGGAAACCTATCAAAAGATCATCACACACCCAATAGACTCATTCTTAGCCATAATGACAACTTAACATAGAAGAAATTTCTGGACACACACACACACATGCACACACGTATATATATATCAGAGAATCTCTGCAACTTTCACTGTAAATTTTCGACAAAACAGAGTGGATACACATCTTCACACTTCTTATCAGAAGCCACCTCAGTAGCTTAATACAATAATTGCAATCTTAAATACTTATGCATGATATGCTTCTAAATACCACAAGATTCCAAACTAATTGGTTACAAAAGTCTGAAATTCTTGGAGTTGCCAAACTTTGCAAAGGCTCAATAGTGATCTGCTTTCTCTTCACCTGAGGAGTAGAAATTGATGGGGTGAGCTGGGAAGCTCAGTGGCTAATATATTTATAGCCAGTGATAACAAATCACAATCACATCAAGCACACACACACACACATATTGTTATTTTAATCTCAATAGATCATAACATTTACATTCAAAAATTGAGAGCTCTACATAACATGAATACTTCATCCCACAATCATATCATAAAAGGAAGCCATAATCAAATCATAAAACTCAACTATGCTTTATACTCAACAATTCAAGATGCAATGCACGAACATAATGGCTTAAGAGAATTCTATAAAATGAAATGGTGAAACCGAAATTTACATCATGAACAAAATGAGTTCATTTTTAGAGTTTATATGCCACATGCGGGCAGCCGGGAGAAGGCTTAAGGTCAACGTACTTGTGACAAACGAAACGATATCTCTCTTGCCCACATAAACAGATTTTCTGATGTATACATATTTTATAACATATTCATGCTTTCATGCTTTTTTTTTGTTTCCTTTATCAGTACAACAACAGAAATTCTTACAAAACAACAGAATATAAATTCACATAACATTTTTTCCACATTCACAATGAGTAAAAGTAAACATTTAAATAACATACAACAAATAACTTCGGTTCATCACCACAAAAACTATAAACATATTCCTCGTCTATTTTCCTGTACATCCAAGCTCAAGCTTGTTCTTCTTCTTATTCTTGATTTTGACTTTCTTGTTCCCTTCAAACAAGCATGCTTTCCCTTCAAACAAGCATGTTTTCATTTTATCATCATATACGAATATAACTTTCATAAATCTCTATTATCCAAAAATGAGCTTAGATTTAATCCGCTATTGGTTTATCTAACTAAAAGAAATATAATCTAGCTAAGAGTTCATAAAAATCTAAAAACATAAATCTCTTATTCATCTTCTTTCTCTCTTTATTTCAACTCATAAAAACCTAGTTT